>CATIWO010371524.1:0-11934 GCA_949673435.1 Macaranga tanarius | reverse complement strand
AAAAAGAGCAAATATGGGTTAAATAAACCTCTATAGCTTGTGTCATTTCCTTATATGGTATCACTAATTGATAATTATACCATTTAAGCAACATGTATAGGGTACATGGTTGTTACAACTCCATAGATCTTAGTGCAATATCTTCCAATTTGCAATTTGCAAGACCCCATAGTTTAATAGAAAATGAAAGGGAGTTTGAGGGGTTTAAGAATCATTGGGATTTTGTTATATTCTGTGGCTGAATTTAGATTTTTTTTCCTTTGGTTTGTTTGCATACATTGTTGTTAAAATTGCGTGTTAACTCATACAATTTTACAAGTTAAAATTGTATTGAAATCACAATTTTAAATGGTAAATTTGTGTTAAAATAAACTAAAATTTTGCAATTTTTTTTTATTTTATTTGATTTTACTATTTAGAGTTATCTATTATTGCATTTTTATGCATACAAATCTTACTAGATGTATATAAATATATATTTTTTAAAAGATTTTTATATAAACCGTAAACTGTTATGATTCTATTTGATTTTAGAATTCAAGTTTATGATTCTATTTGTTTGAATAGATTTCAGATCTAATCAGCAGTATGCAAAAGAACTGGCCAACACTAGCTTGCCCAAGCGGCAACGGAGTTACTTTCTGGTCACATGAATGGGATAAGCATGGTACATGCTCAGAGTCAGTTCTTGATCAACATGGCTACTTCAAGGCAGCTCTTGACTTCAAGAAACAACTTAACGTCCTCCAGGCTCTGCAAAGTGCAAGTAATTAAAACTTAATTATCTCCTTAATTAACTTCAAGCACCTATATTTAGTTTTCTCAAGGACATGGTACAATAAATTGTTTGTTACAGATATAAATCCCAATGGAGGAACATACAGCTTGAGCAGCATTAAGAGTGCAATTCAACAATCAATAGGCTATCCTCCATGGATTGAGTGCAATACTGATGAATCAGGGAACAGCCAGCTTTATCAAATTTATTTTTGTGTAGACACTTCTGGGTCTAACCTTATTGAATGTCCAGTGTTCCCAAATGGAAAATGTGGCTCAGAAATTGAATTCCCTTCCTTTTAGTTTAGAGGACAAAAATAATGTTGATGCTTAATTTAATTACCTTCTTCTTTATTCACCAATTGTCTGTTAATTTGTCTCAAGTGACAGCATTTGGATAAAATCATTGGAAATAATATCCATTATCAATGAATTTGTAAACTTTTGGCTTTTCATGTGTATTTTTTCAATTTTCTCTTATCCCTCATGATTAATTTTCATTACTTAATTATTTCAAAGTAACGTGAAGGCTAATGTTTATATTAATTTAGTTTATAAAGAAAGGTATTCTCACGTGAGAATCGTAAAAATTTCGAACTCAGGCTCCATAATTAATCTTTTTCATAATGATTGATAAAAAAAAAATACTAATTATATTGTATTTTACAATTTATTAGACCTCAATTAAATAAAAAGAATATTTTTCAACAATTCTTAAACGCACTGGCTGGCTATTAAATTAAACTAGACATTAGTCCGCACGTTGAAAAAATAGATAAAAAATCTTAATTTGTGCATATATTTAAAATGCTAAAAAGTATAAAATTCTAAAAATTTATTTAAAAAATATATATTTTTTAACAATTTTTTAATTTTTAGAAAATGAAAATAAAATTGAAGATGATGGTAGTATAAAAGTGGAAATAATATAGAGTTTTAAGTAATGAAATAGTAATTTATATAATGATAATAGTCATAATAACTCTTTGATTATGTTAAAAAAATGATTGAACATACAAATATTTATAATAATTTAAATTAAATATATTGAAATCCAAAATTTTTTAATTTGATAAAATAAAACTTAGCATAACATATTTAATAAAGTAAGTGAATAATTGAATAATTTGTATCATTATTTAATAAAAAATGAAGTGATCCTTTTAAGTATTTTTATTTTATATTAATTTTCTACAAATTTAATATTTTTAATAGTATATGATATTATTTTTATTTTAAAATAGAACTGAACCAAAAAAAACTAAAATTAAATAGACCATTAAAAAAGTTTAGGGTTTTTTTAAAAAAATAGCAAGAAAATTAAAAATAATATTAAAAGCCACATTGACTAAAAATATTTTCAAAAATAGTTTTAAAAAAGTTTTTTTTTTTAAAATCTATATCATGCTCTTCTAAAAGCTGTTTCACTATTCTAAAAGCTGTTTGATCCTTCTATTTTTTTGAATCAATTTTTTTTTCATTTTTTCATTTTTTTCCTCAATATTTTTTTACTAAATTTTTTTTTGTAAGGTACCTTTTTTTATTAATATTTTTTTTGCTCAATATTTTTTTATAGTCAATATTTTTTCTATTTTTAAAATACTCTTAACATTTTATTTTTTTCTCAATATTTTTTTATTTTATTTTTTACTCAATGTTGTTACATATTATTTAACATATGCACTTCATCCTTATTTCTTGTACTTTGTTTCCTACACTTCTTCATTTTCTGCACTTTATTTCCTGCATTTCCTTATTTCCTGCACTTCATTTCCTGCACTTCATTTCCTGCACTCATTCATTTCTTATAGTTTCCTGTACTTTGTTTCTTTTTTATCAATATTTTTTTCAATATTAATTAGTTTAATTTCTGAATTCTAAATAATTATGAAAAAAATAATTTCTTTATTTTTTTCTCAATATTTTTTTAATAAACTTTTTTTACTATTTTAAGATATTTTTTTATCAATATTTTTTTGCTCAATATTTTTTTATACTCAAATTTTTTTTTATTTTCAAAGTACTCTGAACATTTTATTTTTTTCTCAATATTTTTTTATTTTATTTTTTTATCAATATTTTTCTTAGTATTGTTACTCAAATTTGATCCTGCTATTTTTTTTGAATTAAATTTTTTTTTTCTACTTTCTTCATTTTTTACTAAACTTTTTTTTCTATTTTTTAAGGTACTATTTTTTATCAATATTTTTTTGCTCAATATTTTTTTTATACTCAAAATTTTTTCTATTTTTAAAGTACTCTTGACATTTTATAAAAAAAGCAACAACAAAGTAATAAAAAAGCAACGAGCAACGAAAAAGCAACAAGCAACAAAAAGTAACAACAAGAAATAAAAAGCTAAACTACTCTTCTTTTTTATTAATATTTTTTTGCTCAATATTAATTAGTTTAATTTCTAAATTCTAAATAATTATAAAAAAATAATTATTGATGACTATGAATAATTTAATTAGCCTAATTTTTTATTTAATTAGCCTAATTTTTATATTCTAAATAATAGTAAGTATTAAAATTTAAAAAAATTATTATTTAGAATAAAATATTATGAAAAAAGCAACAAAAAGAAATAATAAGAAACAAGAAAGCAATAAAAAAGCAATAAGAAACAAAAAAGAAATAAAAAAGAAATAAAAAAGCAACAACAAGCAACGAAAAAGTAATAACAAAGCAACAAACAATAAAAAGCAATAACAAGCAAAAACAAGCAATAAAAAGTAACAAATATAATAAAATTAAGACAGTAAATATAGAATAAAAAATTATAAAAGAAGCAACAAGAAGAAACAAGAAAGCAACAAAAAAGCAAGAAGAAACAAAAAAGAAATAAGAAGAAACAAAAAAGCAACAACAAAGCAACAATAAGCAACGAAAAAGCAACAAGCAATAAAAAAGTAACAACAAAACAACAAGCAATAAAAAAAAAACAACAAGTAACATTAAAACAACAAGCAACAAGCAACAACAAACAACAAAAAGCAATGACAAGTAACAAATATAATAAAATTAAGACAATAAATATAATTTTTACTTTTATTAGTATCAATAATAAAAATAATAATTCATTTGATATATTTCATAATTTTTTTGATATTTTTATTGAAAAAATAATTATTGAATACTATGGGTAATTTTTAATTTAATTACTTTAATTTCTAAATTCTAATTAATTATGAAAAAAATAATTATTGAAGATTATGGGTAATATGCTATTGAATATGAATATTTTGAAGAAAAAAATCCTAACTACCTACTTCACTTAATCAACTCACACATCTTAATTAAAAGCAAAATTTCCCACCTCAATCTTATTTATTCATAAATGAACTCCAGCATATTCTCATTATATGTGAACTATGATTAACAAATAAATCGAACGCACCTTAATTATTATGTAAATATAAAAATAATTATAAAATCAAAGACAACAATTAATTATAATTTGCAATATATTATTATATTACTGAATTCAAAGAGAAAACATTGAGAGACTATGAAAGCTATCTTGATTAGATTGAGTAGCAACAGTAACAACTGTTGACCTTCTTGTAAGAGCAACTGTTCTTCAACAGATCAATCGTACAGCTCTTCCAAATCAGAGTAGGATATCTTTGTTGATTGAGGAACAATAAGAAATGATGCTTTTCTTTCATCAAGAGTCGGCCTTAAGTGAGTGATCATCTCATATATAATAACACTGCATAAAACCGCCAAAACACCATTTGTAGAGCGAATAATTGTAGTCGAGCATACATAATAAAATAATGACACCACTTGCGCAAGAAACATGCCTAGAAATAAACAAGCAACATGGGCAAGTGAAAGAAAGTACCTGCAAGAGTTTTGCATTACATTTTATCAACTCCTCTAACTACATAATTAACCCGAGAAGATCAAAATCCTTCTACTTTACTTTTTTCCTTTTCATATCATAATATTTGTACTTTGGAAAGTCCAAAAATGTAAGAATTCAATTCAATTCAATTTCATTTTCATGTTTGTGAAAGGCTATAAGTGCTTTAATTTAGAATTAAAGAAAATTAACTCAAAGCTAAAGGTTTGCGTTAACCAAGAAATTGATTCTGAAGTCTTTCAATATTAGTAAGGTTGTGTGACATTTATAGGTGATAGTTTTTTAGCATAGTTTTATCTTTGGCGCCATATTGTTGTGCTTCGTTACTATCCCCTGGCTGCTGTGGCTGCTGTAGTTAGTTCAAGATTATGATCATTCTGAAACTCTATACCTACCATCAAGGGAAAACCCCAAAATTCAAACGCAGGTTACCATACCCTATGAAGCACATTTTATCATGTAATGACTTAGAGAAACAGAACCAATTTCTTTCATTAAGAATCCTATAACTTGGTAAACAACTTTAGAGAGTGATACTGTTCATGAAAGGAGATTTTTTTTAAAAAAAACCTGTACTGCTATGGGTCTACATGTCTACAATGCATGGATAGATAGTAGAAGACACCAAATTGTATGCTCTAATATATACAAGACAATACATCAGCACTTAATAAAAGAGAGAAATTGATTTCAACTAATAGTTATACGGCAATGTACACGGAAAATATCAGAAAGCAAAGGAAAAATAAAAACAAAA
The DNA here is from genome assembly GCA_949673435.1 of Macaranga tanarius. Lineage (NCBI taxonomy): Eukaryota > Viridiplantae > Streptophyta > Magnoliopsida > Malpighiales > Euphorbiaceae > Macaranga > Macaranga tanarius. The sequence continues at coordinate 6,529 of CATIWO010371524.1, read as the reverse complement.
AAGCCAGTCGGATAAAAAGTTTAGAAGCCAATATAAAATAACCAGAGCAAAAAGCCCACTGGCAAGCTATATAATTTTAAAGAGTGAATTCTTCTTATATCAACACTAACATAATCGGACATAGACCACCTGAACCCAAAGAAGAAACTTTTCAACTAAATGAAACTATCAAATCAAATCATAAAAGGTAAAAGAAATCTACTTCTGGACCACTAACACCGAGTTGCTAAGTCTAACTAAAAAAAGTAAATATGGTTTTGAACAGTAACTGCGCAAGTTAGTTACAGGGCTAATGAGACATTAAAAAGGTAGTAAAGCAAGGAACCAAAGGTCCAAAACACTGGATCTACTTCTTCATTGATATTTAATTAACTAAAAATTCTACTTTATACCTAACACGGCTGTGTTGGCCGTGTGAGTTCCAAGGCCTTCTTGGTCTCGTTGAGACTCGATCTCTTTTTATTTCTTTAAGTAACTGCCACAAGATGCCATCCAGAACCCTTTTGAAAAATAACGAGCTCCGATTAGCTTCTTGTTGCAGAGTTTAGGGCTGAAATCTGGTACAGATTCACATTCACCTTTCCATTTAGATGGGATCTCAGGCATGCCCAAGTCGATAAAGCTTTTAGAATCTAGCCAAACCCCAGTATCAAGTACACCAATGACTACATCATGAGATGCAAGGTCGATATCTAAAGTGTTATGTCAGTCAAAGAGACCCAAGTATATATGTGTTGAGACCAAGAAATTGAGGAGTAGGAAGAAAGAGTTTTTGAAAAACGGAAAACGCCGAAGATAGTTATTTTTGAAAGATAAAATAAAGGCAGTCCAAAATTGAAAATGCGAAAATCAGTTATGAAAAAATAAAAACAGTTGGACTATAAAAGCAAGAGGCATGGTCAAATTGGTCATTTTTTGTAATTTCCTCAAAAATTTAATAAATAATAAATATCTTGTATAAATACTTAAAATATTAATACAATTAAAAAATTTAAAAGCTTATATATTGCATAACTAAATTATAAATAAATATATATTAACAACATTTTAGTAATATAATTGACTTGATAAATTAAAAAATTGTAAATAGTTCTTAATGGTTATAATGTAAAAACTATTAAATGATAGTAAATTATTTATATTTAAGTTATTAGATTTGTCTTATGTATAAACAATTAAATAATTTTTTAATGTTAATATTAATTATTGTGAAATATATATTTTACATATTTTTATCAAATAATAAAATATATTTTTAAAAATTAAAAATAATTAAGACATTTATATTATAAATTAAGTTAAAATATAGTATAATTATAATAGAAGAATTTCAAAAATCGCTACCCAATAATAAATAAATTCTAAAAAGATAAGAATAGAAATATTAATTTTATATGCTCAAAAATAAATATTAATTTTTATTATGCCACACGTTAAAATAAAATGTCTACAACCTACACGGGATCTGTTAGTAAATAGAAGAGTTAATGTTGACAATCTCTGCCCTATGTGTCAAGGGGCACCCAAGTCCATATCGCATACCCTTGTTTATTGTTCGATAGCCAAACGTTGTTGGGAATTAACTACAAGCAGAATTATTCCAGGTGTTATGATCGACTTTGGTACGTGGATTGGTAGGATGTTTGATCTATCCTCCACTGATGAATGTTCGGTTTGGGTAACAATTGCTTGCAGCATTTGGAACAGCAAGAATGCTCTTGTGTGGAAGAATGAAAGGCGAAGTCCAGAGTTTATAGTGAACCAGGCGTAACGCTTTCTTCAGGACTGGTAGTATGCTCAATCCGGCACCGCTACCACTAACCTTTCAGGTGCCGTTAATCCTCCTTCTAGTCAAGTCCGCTAGCATCCCCCTTTTCCGGGCAAGCTGAAATGTAACGTAGATGCTGTAGTATTTGCAGCAGATAAAAATATGGGCATTGGAGCTATTTTTCGGGACAACAATGGCGGGTTTGTTGCAGCGTTGCAGATGATGAAACCTCACGCCTCCCAAAATATGAAGTTAGCAGAAGCTATTGCTCTGCGTGAATCTTTAGGCTGGATAATCTCAAGTGGCATTCATAATGTTTGTGTTGAAGTGGATTCTCTGATGGTTATGCAATCTCTGTTATCTGAAGTAATTGATGTTTCTCACTTTGGGCTTTTTATCACAGATTGCAAATCTTACTGTAACGAGAGTATTGGTTGCCAAATCTCGCATGTTAGGAACTCAGCGAATCATGTTGCCCATATCTTAGCTAGGGGCGCTGATTCTGTGTCTGGTTCGCTGGTTTGAAGCTTTGTCCCTCCAGCCATTGTCGATGTTCTCCTTCTTGACATTATATAAGATGTTCCTTTCCTTTTCAAAAAAAAAAAATGATATAGAAGTGCCACTAATCAACACCACAATAATATCTTTTTTATACTTTAATTTTAATATATATATAGAGAGAGACAATGAGAGAGACGAAGAGAGAGAGAATAATGATATTTCCTGCTTGGATTGGTTGACTTTGTGAATTAATAACAATTAGTAAGATATATATCAAAAAGAGAAAAGGTACAAAAATATTATTAATATCTACCCTAATTTCATATTTTTCAAAGTACAAATATATTTTTATATTTTTAAATTATATATTTAAATTTATTTTATAAAAGGTGTTAATTTTTACTATTAGTAGGTTTGTTATATGTATAAAGAAAAATATTATATAAAGGTACATTTTTGCCCCTAACCTTTATAATAATAAATAAATTTGTTTCTAAAGAAAATTTAAGAATATTTTAATACAAAAAATTTTTAAAAATTTAAATTTTTGACTAATAAAAATATTAATAACCGTTTATTTTTTATACTCGTAGGATCTACTAATAGTAATATGATATTAAAAAGATTTTATATCTAATTTTTATGGGAATTTTAAAAAAAATATTATATAAATTCATTCTATCCTATTTCAAAAAAATTAAAAATATTTAAATAAAATAAAATTTTCTCATCATATACAATTTTTTTATTCACTCTCAAAATAAAAAAATAAATATTTATTTATTTATCCATCTCATCCTAATTTGTTACATTTAAATAAATATTTATTAATTTTTATTTTAAGAGTGAATATAAAAAAGACAAAGTTATATAGAATGAAATAATTTTTTTATTTAAATATTTCTAAATTTTTTTAAATGGGATAAAAAATTTGAAAAATCCATAAAAAATTAGATGTAAATTATTTAATATTGTATTAGCATTAGTAGATTTCATGAGTATAAAAAGCAAACGGTTATTTAATATTTTTATTAGATAAAAAATTAATTTTTTTTGAAAAATTTTTATATTGAAATATTCTTAAATTTTTTTAAGGGTAAATTTGGTCCTTATTATAAATATTAGGAGTAAAAATGTACATTTATCTAATATTTTTTTTATACATGTTAGTAATAGTGGACTCACTAGCAATGAGAATTAACACCATTTGTAAGAGAAAATTAAATATATGGTTTTCAAAATAATAAAGATGTATTTGCATCCTAAAAAACATTAGTAGCGAATGTGAGATTATGACACAATATTAATGATGTTTTTATATCTTTTCCCTATAAAAATGGATTCAAAAAACAAATTATACTTAATTTGTTTGTCCAAACAAAAAATCATCCAAAGAACTTATCAACATGGTGTTATCTTTTTTTATTACAATTTGTTTATCCAAAAAAAAAATCAAAATTAAGAACTTATCAATATGGTGTTATCTATTTTATTAATTGCAATAGGTTTATATAATACTGTAGTTCAAAATGGGTTGGCGCACATCTTCAAGATGGGATTTAATATCTCTACCAGTTCTCGGAACCTCAGTTTGCAACTCATCAAATATTTATAGGAAAAGGATATTTTTTTTACTTCGAATATATATGTTAAATTTATAACATATATTTTAAATATTTTACATTTAATTAATAAAAATTATATCTATATATATATAATACATTTAAAATAAATAAAAATTTTATATAAAAATATATTAAGGCATAGATTGGCACGTATAGCAGAGGCCTTGTAGTGGTAGCCTGGTAGGTACTTAATGCGTGCTAATAAGTCTTATACGACACTACAATTGTGTCTGTCTTATGGATCTCTATCCGTACCTTTATCAATCTGAAAGCATTCCCAAATGTGACTCCAAGAAAAAGCATGCTTTTAGGTTCAAATCTGTTATTTTATTGGTATACCGTTTTTCGTCTAAAGCAATGCACACCCACTCCCCTCAAATTTGAGACATTATTTAAATAAGCCGATTCTAAGAATAGTTTTATAGGTTTATTTTAGTTTCAAAATCAACTTAAATGTTTATATATATGTATTATAAAGTGAGCTATAATTAGTTAGAAAAGTGAAGAACCATATCCATTGTACATGTGGAATTCTTGGTTTAAATACATACACAAAGACACATTATGCCATGCATTAGATGAGGACATCAAGCTTAATCGCTTATCATTACTTTCACGGTAATCCAAACACCACTTGTTTTTATTTAAAATATAGAGTTTGGAAAATTATGAAACATATTTAATTATCTTTTACTTTTAACATTCCGTTATTTCTTTCTTTCTTTTCCAATATAAAAACATGGCCAGTATTTTTTACAAAATTACTATTGGAAAAAATTAATGCACTCTCATCTAACGATAATAAAGACAAATAAAAATAAAATATTTAAAAAACAAAATTACCGTAGAATATCCCTAAAAACATATATGTTTTTATTTTAAAAAAATGTACTTTAATCGTAATCTTTTACTTTAAAAATGCATTTTTATTAATTAATTTAAGATTATGGTCTATAATTAATTATTTAGTAATAAATTACTCCCCCGTTCCATTCCAATTGTCGTTTTAGAAAATAAAGTTTGTTCCACTCCAAATGACGTTTTTAGATTACCAATAAAACATAAATACTTCTTTTCAACTTTACCCTTTTATTGGTTTTAGAATAATTGTAATTAATAACTTTTGGTTTTTCTAAAAGAGAATAATATAGTCATTTGCACCTATAATTATGTCTATTAAATAGAATTCTTAATTTTTGTGAAACAACCTTAAACGATAATTGGAATGGAATGGAATGAACACCACTTATGTGCATGCACTCTCCTTTTGATTTATTTAAGTTGCAAGTTGCTAAAAATTAATGCAATAAACTAATAATGTGTTCTAATTAATATGTTCATGTGCATCCGTCCTTTCTTTAATCAAACTATGCTTAATTTACAAAATAAATTAAACTGAAGTTGCAAGTTGGAACTTACCATGAAACTAATTAAGTCACTAGTTCCATCCATAAAAAACACAAATTAGTTACAAAAGATTTCTTAAACAATATTGTCTTCAGACATATATATATTAATTGTCAATTTTTTAGTACTTTTCAATTGCTTATTATCTAATATAAAACATTAATGTATCACTCATCTAACAAAGTGGATGTGATATAATTAATATAAGACTGTAATAACATAAAGAGATGTAGAGGCATATTCTGTTCGTATACGTTTCTCGTTTGGCTATAAATTAAAATCAGATGTAACTCCACTACCTAATACACCTATCATTTCAATATCATTTTAATCTTACATAACAAAAGCTTATACATAAAGAGTTGTTAGAGTGTACCTAACAAGATGAAACAGAAGCACACCTTTTCAATTCTTATCAACCTTTTGATCATACAACAGCTTTCACTTGTTTGCCTTTCTCAAGATTTTGATTTCTTCTACTTCGTCCAACAGGTTAGTTATCAGTTTCTTTTTGTGGGTATTTATAATCTATATCTTTTTAAAACATTGTTGATTCTTGAATATATATATATAAGCTTGTTCATGATGAAATGGTGGTGTAGTGGCCAGGATCATACTGTGACACAAGGCACAGTTGTTGCTACCCAAAGACAGGGAAACCTGCAGCAGATTTTGGGATTCATGGGCTTTGGCCAAATTATAAGGACGGTGGCTACCCATCAAATTGTAATCCTGACAGTGTTTTTGATAAATCTCAGGTATATGTGTGTACGTACGTACGTACGTGACTTTTCGGGCTGTGTAAAGTAAATATTTCTTTGGTCTTTATTAGAAATGATACATGATCTAGTTCTTGTTTAAAATGTAGCTAAGCTAGACAAATGATGTTTAAATATTAACAATAAACTAATCTTTTGTCTTTGGCCTTAATAACAATAAACTATTCATGTATAATCTCTCGAGATACTTTAAAAAAGATCATGTTGTATATATATATATTAATTAATGACTGTTTAGAGAATTCTTAATTGTAATACGTATAAACAACAAACTATTCATGTAAAATAACTTTTTTTTTTTTTGTCACATTATCAATTGTATAGATCTCAGACTTGACAAGCAGTTTGCAAAAAAATTGGCCAACACTAGCATGCCCTAGTGGGGATGGCAACAAGTTCTGGTCACATGAATGGGAAAAGCATGGAACCTGCTCAGAGTCTGAGCTCGA
>CATIWO010371482.1:0-11478 GCA_949673435.1 Macaranga tanarius | reverse complement strand
CATGTGCTCTGTTGACTATCTCTTCTTCCATTCAGGCATGGGCATGCCACTGGCATATGGGCAAGCGCATGGCCATGTGCCCTGATGTGAAAATAACTTCCAACTTTAAGCTTCAATATTATCCCTATCTTCAAGCCCTATCTCCATCTCTTCTCAAATACATCCTACAACCACAAACTAAATAAAAATTATCTATTTAACACAAAATTATTTAAATTAAAATAAAATAATAAAACTAACTAAATTAACTAAAAACTAACTAAATAATGCAATTCTAAACTAAATATGCAATAAAATAAAGTGCTAAACACATGTATATTTCACACTCATCAAGGATGCATTTGATTGAGAGCTTTGACCACCTCATTTTGAAAAATGCTCAATTAACGTAAAATTTATGTAGTCACCAACTTTCCTTTTTATAGTCTTCAGAGTACTTAATATTTCTAAACAACCAACTAAGGAATATAACTATTGAAAATAATTATGAAAGACCTGAGCAATCTCTTCTTCATCCTTACTATAAACACGCTCATTATTTTGAATGCTAGTGACTCGGTTCCTTTTGGGTCTCCCCTCTGCTGCTTAGTAGAAAGATTTAAAAGTTTTATCCTCAGCTTGCATCTAACTTATTCTTGATCTTTGATAGTATATTATTTTTGTCCTTTTCACCAACACATCAATTTTGTTCTTTAATTACTTTTGCTTCACCAAATTTTCTATTGTTAGGGTAAGAGATTTGTTTAAATAAATCCTCTTAAAGATCTTTAAGCTTGAATGCACATGTCCAAAATGATAATGTTCCTATTCCTTCAAGCCCTTGCTATAACTATTAATCTTTTCCGTAATGGATAACTATAAAGATAAACCAACTGCACCCTTCTAATAATTTTCAACCATTATTTTGTAGCTCTCCTCCTTAAGCCATATGGCTTCAAATTAGGCTTGTGTTTATTCGGCTTGGAGGGAGTTAGATGTCATTTAGCCAAAATTGGACAATAATTTGAAGCTTGTCAAAGTAGATGAACAATTTGGTAATTAGGGAATTAAAACATCCATTCCTAATTTGCAGTGAACCTATCTAGCCTCTCTTGGATATTATGCTCATTAGCTTTGCCATTAGTCCATGTAAACTTGTACCTTAAGTAGCCTAAGTCTTTGAGATCACACTCATTTAAAATATTTTAAAATCTTTCATCATGCCTATAATATTTTCATGACTATAGAGCACTTTATTAAAATCTCCTCTATTAAGCCATGGCAGTTTCCTTTTATTTGAGATATCAACCAGTATTTCTTATGTAAGATTTTTTATTCCCTTGGCCATCTATAAATCCCTGTGAATCTCCATATTTTTTCCTCATCCTCTTCATAAATGACCACATCAATATTGTGAGAAAAGAAAGACAACACAAAAAACATTCATATCTTTAGTCCAAATCAAGTTAAGACCTCCTTTTTTATTAGTTGTATCCCTTGACTACTAACTCCAACTCCACATGAAAACCAAAACTTCTTTTAACTTATGCCATTTTAGAATCTGATTTTTTTTTATTTCCATTAAAAATACTAATTTGGGACTATATTGAAGAATAATATTCTTTCGCACTAGAATTATACATAAATTCTCAAGCCCACTACAATTCCACCTTAAACAACTCATTATTGTCGACAATGCTATATTACAGCCTCTACAACTGGGAAATATTAGCATATTAAGGTAAGTTTGACTTGAGAATTTTAAAGTCACTTTTATCTATTGTCTTTTGGTTTTAGTATAGTTATTAAGGGGGTTTGAGATGTGATTTGGGTTTGGAATCTTCTTAGTCTATTTGGATTTTTTATGAGAGGGTTCATGGACATCATAGCTAAGGTCCTTTGGTATTAAAGTGAATTTAGCTAGTTTATTATGATTTTAGGTGTTCATTAGAGGTATAATTAAGATTTTGGTTGAAAGGCACTGAGCTTTGGGCATTTCAAGTTGATCCAGGTCAGTTTTAGGAAACACAATGTGGTTTAATAAAGGAGTGGTGGTAGTGTGAAGTGTAGGTGGATGGTTTAGAGTTGAGTGATAATCAACCAGGTTAAGATATATTGTTTTATTATTCATTAGGGGGAGATTTACTGGTTTGGTTGTTAGGTGTTAAGTATTTTCTTCTTTAGATGTAAATAAGCTAATTGTAAAAGTCTTAAGTGATGCCAATATGGTGTCTTGTGCTAACTTATAAACCTACAAAATCTTTTCTTTTTTGGAAGGATTATCAACAGTGTCGTCTTCTTGTTATGGTAACCTGGCAGTGTTATCCTGGAACTTTGATTCAAAGTGATTAGTAAATTGAAGAACTCAATTGCTTTTGCTATTAAAGGACCATGCTTTTAGGGGCGCTTTTTACGTTGCCATTTTAAAGGAGAAGCTTTAAGCCAAGTTCCATAATTTAGCACCAGTTGCATTAATACTATTAAATTTTGAAGACTACTTTAGTGTATAGCCCATGCAACGACATAGAAAATATAACAATGGTAGGGCTACTTATTTTAAATTAGATCCATGCTATATTACAATTTAACGAGATAGTTAGGCCCCTTAACAGTGAACTTCTCACATCAATTTGCACCTTGAATCATATAAATTACCCTCTTATATCTTCTCCTTTCATATCCATTATTACCAGCTCTCCTACTCATAAAGTAATAGCTACCGTAGTCTTCTCATTGATATAATTCAAAGGTAAGTCATATGCCCTAACCCATAATGGAGCTATAGAAAACTCTGTAACGCCTTATCTATCCATTAATTACTAATACATAATTATATATCCAAAATCCTTTCCTGATAACAAAATTTTCTCTTACTTATGCACGCGTAATACAGATCAAGAGATTTTAATTTAGTAATACATTCGCTTATATGTAATATGGAAACCTATACAAATTTGAACCTCATGATTAATACCTTTGCCAATGTAATCACCATATTTGAATAACTTGATAATAACACTCATTCATTTACTAAAAGCATTCTTAAGGTTATTAAACATCATTGCTAACATATATTCATATCTCAACAATTCTAGATGGTAAGATAATTACTTAACATCAATACTAAATAAATATATAATAATATTAAGCACCAAGTGCTAACCATCCATCATAATATTACTATATATACATCATCAGAATATAAAAGACTACTAGATGCTAAAACAAATCATAAAACAGTACATAATCATTTGCCTAAGCATCTATCTCTCAAGTGCCTCGGATCTCAATCCGGGAGATGGTAGTGGTGACCGTAGTAGCAGCAACACGTCTAAGCCAAAACCCTTAACTGATACATCTAGCCTCATGGCTCAAAAATAAAATCTAATAACAAGCACTGGAGGGTGTAGAAATGGCTATAAGCAAAAAGCCAAAAAGATGTGTTAAGAAGACTGCATCACATCCAAGTGAGGGTGACCTGGACATCCAGTGAGATGGCATAATAGACTCAAAAAATGGTGCAAACATTGTCTAAATACTCCTCTCGCACGGATGATACATGTGCATCAGCTCCAATAGGTAGGACCATGACCTTGAAGACTAACTCAGCATTTACGTCATGGCATACTATGTATCTCACCAAAGTCTCTGCAACTGTAACCTCATAAACCATAATGGCCCACTGAACTGCCATACTGCTATGCTAATCTCTAACTAAGCTGTGAAAAATATTTTAAAAATAGTGGTGAGTAATTCAGAAAGAAAATTACCCAGTGAGCAGCTAGCAAATCTTTAAATAAAAATATTGATATGAAATATGCTTTATTCAAATACAGTAGTAATTTGAAAGCTGTTTAATACTCATAAATATACACCATTATCAAATTAACATTTATAAAAATAATACTTCTTTTTCACAAAAGCATTTAATAAGAGATTCCCATCATATGAGAATATAAATATTTTCATAAATAATACAACCCAAAACGTAATAAAGATTATAAACTTCTTTCTCAATAACTGAGACTCAAAACAATTAAATTGTTATATAAAATCTTTAACTTCTCTAAAAATTCAACCATTAAAAATTTCAAGACAATTAGGGTCTAGATTCTCAATTTGTAAATAATACAAAAATCCATATAAATTTCAACAATTCCCAATTCAATACACTTGAAAGCTTTATTCCACAAGTTACAAATAATGTGGAATTTCATATAAATTTACTTAGTTATCATATCAAGATTTCATAATTTGGGTTGTTATATAATTTCTCATTTCGATTGCTATTAGAGTTGAGAATTTCATTCATTTGAATAATCAGCATTATTATTATACATATCTTTCTCAATCGATAATTTCATATAATTATCTCATAATAGATTATTCTCCCTATCATTCCCAGAATGAACAACAACATACAAATAACTTTCTCTTAACATCTCAACTCTTCTTTTCATGGCTTACACTAGCCAAATCATAGAATCATTCACAATAGTATCGAATGCATACATTTCAACCACAAGGATTTGCCCCAAAGCCACCTCTGAATTCCTGCGCTGTACCAAAGATAGTTATAAATCGGGTGGCCATCTCATCTTTCCCAACTTATCCCATATACATATATATATATATGTATATATGTATATGTAAAGCTTGTATATTATTTATATTCATTGCAAAGGCATAATTCTACCATTTTAATGTTCTTTATCAATCGTTCATAATAATTTAGTCTCTTTATCTTAGACTCAATAATATATGGTATTCATGTATCTTTTAAGTTCTTTAGTTCAATTATTATCAATATATATCAATACTTAAGGATCGAACTCATTTTCTAACATCTCAAATATTCTGGTATGTTATTCTAGAGTTCGGTTCATGATTACTCTTCAATTAAAATAAAAACTGTCAAAATAAAGTGAAATTAAAGTTACAGAGGTGCCTCCTCTACACAGGGGCTTTGCCCTCACGGTGAAGAGGTGCCAATAGTGGTTACAGAGGCGCTGCCTCTAATAGAGGCATCGCGCCTTCCAGAAGTTGAGAAGGCGTCGCCTTCCTTCCTCAGAGGCATCGCCTCTTCGAGCAGGCATCGCCTCTACAAAGAGGCGCTGCCTGTTCGGCCTCTGGTTCGAAATCAGTAGCAAAAATTCGACAAATATCTCAAATTGTCCCACAATAGAAGTTCATGTACAGATCTTAAAACTCAAAGCAACGAAAAATAAGCCTAATAACATCAAAATACAGCCTAGATCTACAATTAAAACTTAAACATTTCAACAAATGAAATCAAAGGCTTAAACCACAAAAATACATATAGAACTTTTATTAAAAACAACCACTCATAAGATCTGATGCTCGAATTTCTTGATTTGCTGCCTCTTCTTGCTGAATCCGGATTTTCCCAAAGCTTAAGACACTCCTCTTCTCCTCTTCTCCTCCACTTTTTCTTCCTCTCTTCTTCTTCGTTCCTTTCTCTTCTTTTTCACCATACTTCATCTTGTAGCTTCTAACCACTCCTATACCAATTCTCTACTTCACTCCTTTCTCTTTCTTTTCTTTCTTTCTAACTTTATTTATTTTCATTTGTTACAATTATATCCTAATATCTCTTTTCAATTTCATCCTTCCAAGCTTTTATTCCATTAAATCAAACCTTAAAATTCTTATATTTTATTCTTTTCATTTTTCACTAAAATAATAATAATATTTACTCCCAATAACATCACATCAATTTAATACAAGATAATCAATTTTTTAATTATTTTATTATGTTTCTTACCAGAGAAATACTAATCAACTCTATTTAATATCAACTTAATAAAATCAAATAATCCTTAATTATCATTAATTTAAATTAATCTGGTTCAAGGATACGAATATCACAATTCTCCGCTATTATAAGAAATTTCATTCTCGAAATTTGTACAAGCATAAATTAATTATGAAAGTTCTGGGTATCTGTATCTCATGTCCTCTTCTTGCTCCCATGTAGCTTTTTTTTGAGAGTGATTCTTTAATAATACTTTAACTAAAGGAAAAACTTTGTTTCTCAACACTTTCTGTTCTCTAGCAAAAATTGCTATAGGTGCTTCTTCATAACTTAAATTCTCTCTTAATTCCATAGGTTGCTCTTTCAAAATATGAGTGGGGTTACTTCTATATCTCCTTAACATAGATACGTGAAACATGTTATGTACTCCCTCAAGAGTTGGGGGTAAGGCTAACCGATAAGCCACCGGCCCAATTCATTCAATAACCTCATATGGTTCTATAAACCTAAGACTCAACTTTCCTCATTTACTAAACCATATCACCCCTTTCGATGGAGATATTTTCAAGAATACTTTGTCGCCCACCTAAAATTCAATATCAGTCCTCTTAAGATTTGTATAACTCTTCTACCTATCCTGAGCTGCGTTGAGATTGGTTCTAGCTATCTGTATATTATCTATAGTGATCTGAACCAATTCAGGACCTAGTAACTTTCTCTCTCTTATTTTATCCCAATAAATAGGAGTTCTACATCTCCTACCATACAAAGCCTCAAATGGTGCCATATTTAAACTACTTTGATAACTATTATTGTATGCAAACTACATCAATGGTACTTGTTTATCCCAGTTTCTATCAAAATCTAAAGAACTAACTCTCAGTATATCTTTTAGCACTTGAATGGTCCTCTCAGACTATCCATCCATCTGAGTATGAAAAGTAGTACTAAACCTCAATCTAGTACCTAGTGCTTCCTGCAAACTTGGCCAAAATCTTGAAGTAAACCTCGGATCACTATCCGATACAATAGATACTGACGTTCCATACAACCTTATTATTTCCTTAATGTACAACTCTGCCAATTTATTCAAACTATAAGTTATCCTAATCGGTAAAATATGAGCAGATTTTGTCAGTCTATCAATAATCACCCACACTGCATCATTACTTTGCTGTATTTTTTATAATCCTACCACGCAATCTATGGTTATATGTTCCTACTTCCATTCTAGTATTGACAATGATTTATAACAAACCAGCTAGGTGTCTATGTTTATCCTTGACTTGTTGACAAGTTGAACATTTAGAAACATATTCTGTGATATCCATCTTCATTCCTTTCCACTAATAATTCTCTTTTAAATCTTAGTACATCTTGGTGCTTCTCAGATACATCATATACGCAGAGCAATGCACTTCACTTCTTTCATAATCTCTCTTCTCAATTCTTCCTTATTTGGTATATATATTCTCTTTTCCATCCTTTTCGCTCTTTATTTATCATAATTCAAATTTTTGTTCTTCCCACTTTTTACATCTTCAATCCATTTCTATACTTCACAATCGATTTTTGGGCTTAAGTAAACCTCTCAATCAATAATGGTCTCCCTTTTAAAGTGGCCAAAGCACAGTCAGGTGCATCTACCCTAAGCTCAACGTTCAATTTTATGAGTTCAATCATCATAGACATCCTAATAGCATGTATATAATGTAGATTCCCAATCAATTTCTGACTAAGAGCAGCTGCCACCACGTTAGTTTTGCCCAGGTAGTACTCAATCGTGCAATCGTAGTCCTTCAATAACTCTACCCATCTCCTTTGCCATAGATTCAGATCCTTCTGACTGAGGATATACTTGGGACTCTTATGATCAATGAATATTTAGCATGTTTCCCCATAAAGATAATGTCTCCATATCTTTAAGGCAAAAATCACCGCTGCCAATTCCAAATCATGTGTGGGATAGTTTTGCTCATGAGGTCTCAGCTGTCTGGATACATAAGCAATAAATTTTCCTTCCTACATCAACACACAACCTAACCCTTGTCTTAAAGCATCACTATACACTACAAATCTACCACCTTCCACAGGAAGAGTCAAAATAGGAGCAGTACTCAACTTTTCCTTCAGAATTTTAAAGCTCTGTTGACATTCAGGAGTCCAATTATATTTTACATTCTTTTTTAATAACTTAGTCATAAGTGATGTAATTATTAAAAAATCTGGAACAAACCTCTTATAATATCCTGCCAGCCCCAAGACACTTCAAACTTCTGTTACACTCCTAGGTGGTTCCCAATTTACTACAGCTGCAGTCTTATTTGGATCCACATATACTCCTTCTGCGGAGATCACATGACCCAAGAAAATTACCTTATCCAACCAAAATTCACACTTGCTGAATTTGGCATAAAGCTATTTATCTCTCAAAGTACTCAACATAATCCTTAAATGTTCCTCATATTCTAAAGCTGACTTGGAATACACCAAAATATCATCTATAAATACAATTACAAACTTATCCAAATAAGGTCTGAAAATTATATTCATCAGATCCATGAATTCTGCAGGTGTATTCGTAAGCTAAGAATTCGTAGTGTCCGTATCTCGTTCTAAAAGCAATCTTATGGATATCGACTCTTTAATCCTCAATTAATGGTACCCGGACCTCAAATCAATCTTAGAAAACACTGTAGCTCCCTGAAGTTGATCAAACAAATATTTTATCCTTCACAATAGGTACTTATTTCTAACAGTGACCTTATTTAATTGCCTGTAGTCTATACATAATCTCATATACCCGTCTTTTTTTTTAACAAATAACACAGGTGCTCCCCATGGAGAAAAACTAGGTCTAATGAAACCTCTATCTAACAACTCTTGTAACTGCACTTTTAATTCTTTCAATTTGGCTAGAGCCATCCTATATAGAGCTTGAGATATAGGTGTCATACCTGGAAATAACTCAATCTCAAATTCAATCTCTCACTCAGGGGGTAATCCCGGTAATTTCTCTGGAAACACATCCTCAAATTCCTTCATAATAGGCACATTCTTCAATTCTTTTCTCTCTTTTCTTTTATCAATCACAAAAGCCAAGTATGCATTATATCCCTTTCTAAGATACTTCATAGCTGTCATAGCTGAAACTATCTTAGTTGGAACTTTTCTATTATCTCCCACAAAACATACTTTTCTTTCATTCTCTTTTTTAAACATCACTTTCCTCTCAAAACAATTAACATTGGCCTTATAACGACTTAACCCATCCATACCTAAAATAGCATTAAAGTCACTTAGAGGTAAGGGCATAAAATTCCATTCTAACTCATCTTCTCCTATTTTCATAGCAACATTTATGATGATCTTATCACAAATCATGCTAACTCCTATAGACATACTAACCAAAATAGGTTCATCTCTATCAAATAATTCTAGCTTATTATACAGAATAAATGTAGAGGATATAAATGAGAATGTTACACCCGGATCAATTAATACACATGCTAACTTATTGTAAATAGAAGCCATACCCTTAATTACGTTCGGTGCATTCTCTACCTCCTTCTCAATCACTGCATAAATCTTTGCTTGATGAACATTCTCTGCTGTAAACTTTTAGCGTGAACATTAGGTCTATCATCTCTCTCATTGCCGACAGAAGCTGAGGATGGAGATGATTCTCTTAAAGACATTCGACTCCTATCATGAATATTTGCTAGCTCAACTAGCCTTATTCCATCTGATTGGATATTGCGTCCACTATCTTTACCTCTACCCCTACCACGACCTCTACCATGACCTCTACCCCGATCTCCAGCCATTCCACCTCTAGTTCTTGCCATCTTCTGAAAAATTAAAATCACAAAGCTTTAGAAATTTTTATCACTATAATATCCATATATTTCCACAATTCTAATTCATCAACTCAATATTTCTCAATGTCCTTAACATATAACACAAATATTTCTTAATATCTACAGAACCTAATAACCTTAAGCTCTGATACCAAACTTGTAATGCCTTATCTATCCATTAATTACTAATACACAATTATATATCCAAAATCCTTTCCTGATAATAAAATTTTCTCGTACTTATGCACTCACAATACAGATCGAGAGATCTTAATTTAGTAATACATTCGTTTATATGTAATATGAAAACTTGTACAAATTTGAACCTCATGAATTAATACCTTTGCCAATGTAATCACCATATTTAAATAACTTGATAATAACACTCATTCATTTACTAAAAGTATTCTTAAGGTTATCAAACATCATTGCTAACATATATTCATATCTCAATAATTCTATATGGTAAGATAATTACTTAACATCAATACTAAATAAATATATAATAATATTAAGCACCAAGTGCTAACCATCCATCATAATATTGCTATATATACATCATCAGAATATAAAAGACTACTAGATACTAAAACAAATCATAAAACAGTACATAATCATTTGCCTAAGCATCTATATCTCAAGTGCCTCAGATCTCAATCCGGGAGATACTGGTGGTGACCGTAGTAGCAGAAACACGTCCAAGCTAAAACCCTTAATTGATATATCGATCTAGCCCCATGGCTTAAAAATAAAATCTAATAACAATCACTGGAGGGTGTAGAAATGGCTATAAGTAAAAAGCCAAAAAGATACGTCAAGAAGACTATATTACACCCAAGTGAGAGTGACCTGAACATTTAGCGAGGTGGCATAATAGACTCAGAAAATAATGCAAACACTATCTAAATGCTCATCTCGCACGGATGATACACATGCATAAGCTCCAATAGGTAGGACCATGACCTTGAAGACTAACTCAGCATCTACGTCATGGTATACTATGTATCTCACTAAAGTCTCTATAGTTGTGACCTTATAAACCATAGTGGCCCACTGAACTGCCATACTGCTATGCTAATCTCTAACTAAGAAAACATTTGAAAAACAATGGTGAGTAATTCCGAAAAAAAATTACCCAGTGAGCAGCTAGCAAATCTTTAAATAAAAATATTGATCCAAAATATGCTTTATCCAAATACAACAGTAATTTGAAAGTTGTTTAATACTCACAAATATACACCATTATTAAATTAACGTTTACAAGAATAATACTTCTTTTTCACAAAAGTATTTAATAAAAGATTCCCATCACATGAGAAGTATTTAAATATTTTCATAAATAATGCAACCCAAAATATAATAAAGATTATAAACTTCTTTCTCAATAACTGAGACTCAAAGCAATCAACACTACTAGAATGCAATAATTTACCAACGGAAATTAGCGACGGCCAGTTTTCCGTCGCTAATTCCCAACGGATACTGATTACCGACGGATTTTAGCGACGGATGTTGAATCCGTCGCTAAAATTAGCGACGGATGTTAATCCGTCGCTAAAATTAGCGAAGGATGTTAATCCGTCGCTAAAATTAGCAACGGATATTGAATCCGTCGCTAATTAGCGACGGATATAAAAATCCGTCGCTAATTTGTAAACATTATTAAAAAAAAATATTAATTTTTGGTATTATATGAATAATTCTATTAATTTTATTAATTACCATAGTACTAAATTTCAATATTAAATAATATAGTTCTAATTTTCTATTAATACAAATTAACCACGCACTATCTATTATGTTATTACTATAATATATTATATTAATTAAAATTTTTAATTTAATATAAAACATAATTGACTT
>CATIWO010371469.1:0-16185 GCA_949673435.1 Macaranga tanarius | reverse complement strand
AAATGGTCAATTGAGAATAAAGAACCCTAGCTTTTAAAATTGGAATTGAATTTGTGTTTTTACTTTTCTTAATTTAGTTTTATTTTCTTGAAATTACAAACTCTATTTCGTTGTCTAAACAATTAAACATTATGAGTATTATAGTAGTCATCACTAAATCTCTGTGGGACAATATCTTTATTTACTACTTGATACGATTCTGTACGCTTGCGGATTAGTACACATCATTGCACTTAATTTCTTCTGAAGGCATAATTTTTGCAACATAGAGGTCTTCAAATTTATCAGCATATTCCTTGACTGATAGACTCCCTTGGTTCAATTTAAAGAAAGCTTCTTGTTTACTTTTCTTATAGGTACCTATCAAATATTCCTTATGGAACTCAGTGACAAACACGTTCCATGTCAGTCCTTCACCATATAAATGACGAATCCTTAATAGCCAATCATCTGCTAGTCCTTTCACAAATCCGAGCACATTCTGTACCTTTTCCACCTCTGTCATTCCTAATATCAGGAAAGTTTTCTCCAATTTCTTTAACTATTCATCAGCTATTCCACCGTCAATTGACCCCTCAAAGTCGTATGCATCTAGTCTGCGTGCACAATCCACTATCATCTAGAGATCCTGATATTGCTCATGAGCAGCCATAGTAGCTACAAAAGCCTGCATCATCAGAGCTTCTATATCAGCATCAGCTTGAAACTGAGGTAGTGGTGGCTCTAGCTGAGGAATAGGTGGAACTGGTGGTTGAGCTGGAGGTATAGGAACAGGTTGTGGTTGTGGAGCAACTGGATATGCTCTAGATACCCTAGCCAATGTGGAATCTGCAGGTTCCCCTCTACTAACCGACATATCATCCACTCTCTTGGGATGATCAGAAAAACTCCTATGAGGTTGGCTAATATCATCAAGCCTAGCGATGAGGCCAAGATTACCACAAACTCTACCACCTCTAAGTCTTGGTAGAATGATCTATAAAACCACAATAACAAAATAATCTTAGACTTAATAGCTCTATTTCAAAGATAAACACTTATGCCAACTACTAAATCTAGGTAAGCTGATAAACTTAAGCTCTTTTAACTAAACTCTTTACCCTAGGCTCTTTAAAACCTAAGCTTTAATACCAAAAATTATCACACCCGCTCCTCTAGCTAAAGAGTCGAGCGCGATACGCTATGCTGAGCTGATGCTAATACTATAAATAGAATTTTAAACCTTAAATATTAAGATGGACTTAAGACAACGCTGCCATTATACATACTAAGAATCATTTACAATAATCCCAAATCTATTAAAACACAAGTCCATCTACTAATTAATAGTTAGATATTTATGATAATACAAAAGTCCGAATTCTGAATAAATTGGCTCAATCTCTTCTAGACTCTGGATGGGCACCAAACGGGGTTCTACTAGCTACTGCTGAAGCTACTCTGCTGGATCTAAAAATATTTAAAAAAAATAAGAGGGTGACTATGAAAATACTCAGTGAGTGGACGAACTTTAAATATAATGAATTTAAAGTGGGAACACAAGCTGTCTGCTAAAATAATTATAAATATATCAATACGTTCATAAAGTTGTCTTGAAATAATGGAAAATTAATAAACTGCTGGAATAACATAAAACATAGATATAAATAATCCGAGCATAAATTGATTTTTTGCTAGCTGAAATAATATAATGTTTTAGTTAAACAGCTTCTATAAAAGCTGAGTTAAGACTGAAACATTACAATCATAAAAATATTATCCATACACTCATTAATATGTAACCAAAGTTTGTGCTAACATAATGAGCGGTTTTGATAACCTGGCATCCCATGTGTATATATACTGCTATAATAATTCTAGTCATACGCATGTGCAGAGCTGGCCTCTAAGGCCTAACTACCCAATTGTATGCCCCAAGGCTATATGTACAACCAAGCGCTATCCCCAAGACAGTTGCTAGATAATATTTCTGAATAAACACAAGTCATCATGGTGCAATCTAAAGGTACATAATACAAGTATATAGTTTTGTCCATAATTGCTGAATCATAATCATTGTACTAAACATATCCTTGTTTTAAATAGCTTTTGCTATATCAACAATAAATATAAGCTACATGTTTCCATTTATTAAAATAAAAGCTAAGAAACTTATACAATCATGCTTTATAACTAATACATAATAAAAATTCTATTTGTAAGGAAACATCAGATTTATAACATGGAAAACCTTTTTCCCAAACTGTAAAACATATTCTTTCATATATATATATATATATATATATATATATATATATATATATATATGGTTTTAAAGTAGTTTTATATATACCTATCCACTCACCTGAGTCTGCTGAACTGAAACCTAGTTGGTTGGCCTTGATCTAGCCTCAACGACTCTAATTTGATTCGATCCTAATATCTGTAAATAAAATCATCATAATGCAAGCTTAAATCTCAATTCTACTCAACTTAAGCTGATTTATGGCTAAAGGATAAGTTATAGGACTTGAAAAATGGTCTAAAAATGCTCAAAACTGAGTTTTGGAGCTTGAAGACTTGCTGAGGCACAGAGGCAGAATTACCTCTTCTATGCACAGAGGCACCTCCTTTGTGCTAAGGCACCGCCTCAACGTTCCAGAAAGTAGAAATAGCCTGAAAACACCTAAAAATGCTAGAATTTAGTCCAAAACAATTCTAAACATAATCCTAAATATCTTAGGGGTCCATTTTTTATTAAACAAGGCATCAAAACTCAAAAATTCAACCAAACATCCATTTTTGTTCAAATCAAAAGCTTGAAAGTTCAAATATATATAAACTTACCAAAAATACTTTTGTAAATCTTGAAGTTGGTAAAGGAAGCCTTGAATTATTGTCTGAATCCTTAAGATTGTGAAAAAAAAAGAAGAAAATTTGATGGAGAAGAAGTAAAGAAGAAGAGAAGAAAAATGAAGGAAGAGAGAAAGAAGAAAAAAAAAGGAAATGAAGAAGAAGAAAGAAATGTAGAGAAATGAGGTTACTACAGTAACCTCCGAAAATATTATTATTATATTTTTTAAAGAAAAATATCTATTTTGACCCCTTAATATTTCTTAAGCATAAAACAAGCCTCAACACTTATTTCTATAGCAAATAAGTCCATAAACGCATCTAAAACTTAAGAAATTCTAGGGTAGGATATTACACCTGAAAAATATAGATGTAAAAGAATGAGCTTACAACTCAGTAAGTAGCAACTAGTATAATTTAATAAGACTTCTCAAGAACTAATTATTAAAATATAATTAAAACAATTGAAAGTGGACTACACGGCTGTGTCTCTATCCGTGTAGTCTACTGGTAAAAAACTCTCGTCGGGACACAGCTTGAAATATGGCCGTGTTTCGATCTCATTATGCACTAGCGATCGCTAGTGTATACTAGTAGGCAGCCTCATTAGCGAGCGCCAGTGTCTGCTCGTAACCAAATTTTTACCGAGCTATACACGCCCGTGTTAACCCACACGGTTTGGGACACGCCCGTGTCTCGGCCCAGTATTTTCAACCTAAAAATCCACTTCACAATATATCAAATGGCACACAACTATTTCACAATATATAATCATTCTACTACCCAATACTCTTATCTATTTACTATCAACCAGATATATACTAAAAATATATCAAACATATACCAAAAGTATACTAAAATATATACACAATTCTTGTACAAAAAATGCTTATACTCATAATATATTCTCGCATATATCAACTTCCACATTCAATATACATACTGTTACAGGGTCATTTCTCCAAGGGAGAAGTCAGCCTACAAGGCAATCAAGTCTGCCTACTTGATTCAGCCAAGACGCACACACAGAGTATATGCACACAAGGTGTTTGATAAAATGTACAACACAATAGCAATAATTCTAGGCAACATAAAATTTACAAGAATCACTCCCAACCTATTATTTAATCTCACAATAATAAGAAAATACATGGGACTCCTAATACAGATTATCCCAAGGCATCACATGCCTTTATATACACATAGCCTACAAAGGAGCAGTTACCACAAGGCAGTTTTCTTTTTTGCCATGCATATCCTATCATCTAGGCAGTTGACACCCCCAAATACTAATAGGGATCAAGACTACAAACCTACAAACATGTAATCAATTTCTGCCATGTAGGCAGTCTGCCACCAAGGCACATTTAAATTCCCTCTAAATCAGGATGCAGCCATATAACTGCTTGTAACCGCCAGCCTGTGTCCAATCCGAGTTTGCCAGCCTCAAACTGACTTTTTCTGGATGTTAATCCTTGTTCCCATGAACTTAGGTTGCTTGGCTAACTGCCAATGCTAACTTGCAGACTCATGCTACACTCTCAATCAGCTAGCACAAGTCTTAAGCTTTGACAGTCTGCATGCTGCCATAAAATCCTCAGCACATTGCTTGTGTATTTTGGCCTGACCCATGTCAAGGAGCAATGCCCAAATCCTCGACAAAGTCCTTGCCAGCTTTTAGGCGTCTTACAAACCACCCCCACCAGTTGAACTCGACGTCCTCGTTGAGCTAAGGTAGGCCTCAATCTGTTTCTCAAATTGCCATAAGGTAGTGTCTCTCTCCTATGTAGCATCAGCTTCAGGTTTGCCCTTCCACTGAACTAGGAACTCTATCCTTCTATTTTTCTTGCTCTGCCCAAATGTTCTATGATCCAGGATCCTCTCCACATCTTCTCTGAATTGCTTCCTTATAACCGGAGGATCACGTTTCTACTTAACCCTTGCGGGATCACTATTATCCTCATAGAATCTGCGCAGGAAACTGACATGGAAGGTTGGATGCACCTTAAACTGTTCAAGCAGCTTCAATCTGTAGGCCACATTGCCTACTTTGCTCACAACTTTAAAAAGGCCATCATATTTGGGAATCAATCCCCTGTGCACCGATTTACTGCTAATTTTCTTCCAAATTTGTGGAGTCAATTTTAGCAAAACCTTGTCTCCAACACTGAACTCAAGGGGTCGGCGCTTCTTGTCAGCATATTTATTCATTCTCTTAGCTACTTTCTGCAAGCTATCTTGGGCTTCCTCAAGCTTTTCCTCCTTGTCTCTAGCATATCTATAGGCAGCTGGACATTTGCCCCCAGTCTTTTACTTAGCCACTTCAATAGGAGTATTGGGCTGTTGTCCCAACACAAGTTCAAATGGAGTTGCTTCAGTGGTAGAAGACTTATGCATGTTATAGCAAAACTGTGCAGTGTCAAGCAGCTCTAGCCAATTCTTCTGACTTACTGAGACATAGTGTCTCAAGTATTCTTCTAGCAAGTGGTTTATTCTTTCGGTCTGCCCATCAGTTTGTGGGTGATTGGCTGTAGAGAACTTCAGATCAGTCCCCATCATGTTGAATAATGAGGTCCAGAATCTGCCTGTAAATCTAGCATCCCTGTTACTCATAATATGAAGTGGTAAGCCAAAATACTTTACCACATTGCGATAGAATAACTCAACAGCAACATCAGAGGGACAAGCCGAAGGGGTAGCAATAAAAACAACATACTTTGAAAACCTGTCAACCACAACCATCACAGAAGACAAGTTATCAACCTTAGGAAAGCCACTAATAAAATCCAAGGAGACAAAAACCCATAGTTTCTCACCAATAAGGAGCGGTTGAAGAAGGCCTGCTTCATTCTTCTTCTTAATTTTATCCTACTGGCACACCAAATAGGTTTTGATATAGGCCTCAACATCTTCTTCCATCTTTGGCCACACAAAAGAACGGGACAAGAGTGTCATCATTCTCTCAATGCTAGGGTGACCAGCCCATTATGGATCATGAGATTCTTTCAGCAATTCTCTGCGTAGGCCACTTGATGCAGGCATAAAGATTCTCCCCCCTTTAAATGTGAGGAGATCATCCTTGATCCAGTATCATTGGACTATCCCTTCTTGCACCTGTTGCTTTAACTTAGCATAGGCACTATCAGTAGCAGCACAGGTTTTAATCCGCTCCAACATGTCTAATTCCACTCGTGACATGGAGTACAAGGTAGCAAACACGTCCCTTCTACTCAGGGCATCAACAATTTGATTGTGTCAGCCAGGCTTGTGCTCCCACACAAATTCATATTCTGCCAGGAATTCTTGCCAACGAGCTTGCTTGGGAGATAACTTATTTTGGGTCTTAAAGAAGGTGTTGGAAACATTGTCAGTCCGTACAATGAATTTAGAACCTAGCAAATACACTCTCTAAACCTGCAAGCAATGCACAACAACCACCATTTCTTTCTCATGGGCACTATATCTCTGCTCAGCAGGGTTGAGTTTGCGGCTTTCAAAAGCCACATGATGGCCATCTTACGCCAAAATGCCACCACAGTTTTGTATCTCCTGCCAAGTACATACTTGTGATAGTGACTTTTTCAATATCAGGCACATGAGAAGCCACAAAATATTATTCCATATCCCACAGAAAATTCTCCAATTCCATAGAATTCCTCGTCCCCCCAAAAGACTTTGGTTCAGGAACTTTGAGTTTGGGGCATTTTTCCCCATTCTCACCAGCAGTGTTTACCACCCTGCACAATATGGCAAACTCTTCACGTAGATCAGTATGATCCTTGTGAATTTTTGACAAATCAACAGAAATAGATGATTCCATCTTTTAGATGAGAGATTCAAGATTCGCAACTTTATCCAACAAAGGCTTGTCATCTTCGATCTCTGGAACAGCACTGATTAAAGCCTCAATCCGTGCCACATGTTCTCTAAGTTCATTATTGCCCCCAGCCATCACAAATGGGGCTTTAATACCAGTTATTACAGGGTCATTTCTCCAAGGGAGAAGTCAGCCTGCAAGGCAATCAAGTCTGCCTACTTGATTCAGCCAACACGCACACAAGGTGTTTGATAAAATGTACAACACAATAGTAATAATTCTAGGCAATATAAAATTTACAGGAATCACTCCCAACCTATTATTTAATCTCACAATAACAAGAAAATACATGGGACTCCTCATACAGATTATCCCAAGGCATCACATGCCTTTATATACACACAGCCTACAAAGGAGCAGTTACCACAAGGCAGTTTTCTTTTTCTGCCATGCATATCATATCATCTAGGCAGTTGACACCCTCAACTGCCAATAGGGATCAAGACTACAAACCTACAGACATGTAACCAATTTCTGCCATGTAGGCAGTCTGCCACTAAGGCACATTTGAATTCCCTCTAAATCAGGATACAGCCATATAACTGCTTGTAACCGCCAGCCTGTGTCCAATCCGAGTTTGCCAGCCTCAAACTGACATTTTCTGGATGTTAATCCTTGTTCCCATGAACTTAGGCTGCTTGGCTAACTGCCAATGCCAACTAGCACACTCATGCTACACTCTCAATCAGCTAGCACAAGTCTTAAGCTTTGACAGTCTGGATGCTGCCATAAAATCCTCAGCACATTGCTTGTGTATTTTGGCCTGACCCATGTCAAGGAGCAATGACCAAATCCTCGACCAAGTCCTTGTTAGCTTTTAGGGATCTTGCAAACCACCCCCACTAGTTGAACTCGACGTCCTCGTCGAGCTGAGGTAGGCCTCAATCTGTTTCTCAAATTGCCACAAGGTAGTGTCTCTCTCCCATGTAGCATCAGCTTCAGGTTTGCCCTTCCACTGAACTAGGAACTCTATCCTTCTATTTTTCTTACTCTGCGCAAATGTTCTATGATCCAGGATCCTTTCCACATCTTCGCTGAATTGCTTCCTTATAACCGGAGGAGCACGTTTCGACTTAACCCTTGCGGGATCACTATTATCCTCATAGAATCTGCATAAGAAACTGACATGGAAGGTTGGATGCACCTTAAACTGTTCAGGCAGCTTCAATCTGTAGGCCACATTTCTTACTTTGCTAACAACTTCAAAAGGGCCATCATATTTGGGAATCAATCCCCTGTGCACCAATTTACTGCTAATTTTCTTCCAAATTTGTGGAGTCAATTTTAGCAAAACCTTGTCTCCAACACTGAACTCAAGGGGTCGATGCTTCTTGTCAGCATATTTCTTCATTCTTTTAGTTGATTTCTGTAAGCTATCTTGGGTCTTCCTCAAGCTTTTCCTGCTTGTCTCTAGCATATCTATAGGCAGTTGGACATTTTCCCCCAGTCTTTTGCTTAGCCACTTCAATAAGAGTATTAGGCTGTTGTCCCAACACAAGTTCAAATGGAGTTGCTTCAGTGGCAGAAGACTTATGCATGTTATAGCAAAACTGTGCAGTGTCAAGCAGCTCTAGCCAATTCTTCTGACTTACTGAGACATAGTGTCTCAAGTTTTCTTCTAGCAAGTGGTTTATTCTTTCGGTCTGCCCATCAGTTTATGGGTGATTGGTTGTAGAGAACTTCAGATCAGTCCCTATCATGTTGAATAATGAGGTCCAGAATTTGCCTGTAAATCTAGCATCCCTGTCACTCACAATATCAAGTGGTAAGCCAAAATACTTCACCAAATTGCGATAGAATAACTCAGCAGCAACATCAGAGGGATAAGCCTAAGGGGTAACAATAAAAACAACATACTTTGAAAACATGTCAACCACAACCATCACAGAAGATAAGTTATCAACCTTAGGAAAGCCACTAATAAAATCCATAGAGACAGAAACCCATGGTTTCTCAATAATAGGGAGCGGTTGAAAAAGGCATGCTTCCTTCTTCATCTCAATTTTATCCTACTAGCACACCAAGCAGGTTTTGACATAGGCCTAAACATCTTCTTCCATCTTTGGCCACACAAAAGAACGGGATAGGAGTGTCATCATTCTCTCAATGCTAGGGTGACCAGCCCATTGTGGATTATGAGTTTCTTTTAGCAATTCTCTGCGTAGGCCACCTGATGCAGGCACAAAGATTCTCCCCCTTTTAAATGTGAGGAGATCGTCCTCGATCCAGTATCGTCGGACTGTCCCTTCTTGCACCTGTTGCTTTAACTTAGCATAGGCACTATCAGTAGTAGCACAGGTTTTAATCTGCTCCAACATGTCTAATTCCACTCGTGAAATGGAGTACAAGGTAGCAAACATATCCCTTCTACTCAGAGCATCAATAATGTGATTGTGTCGGCCAGGCTTGTGCTCCCACACAAATTCATATTCTGCCAGGAATTCTTGCCAACGAGCTTGCTTAGGAGACAACTTATTTTGGGTCTTAAAGAAGGTGTTGGCAACATTGTCAATCCGCACAATGAATTTAGAACCCAGCAAATACACTCTCCAAACCTGCAAGCAATGCATAACAACCACAATTTCTTTCTCATGGGCATTATATGTCTGCTCAACAGGGTTGAGTTTGCGGCTTTCAAAAGCCACAGGATGGCCATCTTGCGCCAAAACGCCACCACAGTTTTTCATCTCCTGCCAAGTACATACTTGTGATGGTGACTTTTTCAGTATCAGGCACATGAGCAGCCACAAAATATTGTTCCATATCCTACAGAAAATTCTCCAATTCCTTAGAATTCCTCGTCCCCCCAAAAGACTTTGGTTCAGGAACTTTGAGTTTGGGGCATTTTTCCCCATTCTCACCAGCAGTGTTTACCACCCTGCACAGCATGGAAAACTCTTCGCGTAGATCAAT
This sequence comes from Macaranga tanarius, assembly GCA_949673435.1. NCBI lineage: Eukaryota > Viridiplantae > Streptophyta > Magnoliopsida > Malpighiales > Euphorbiaceae > Macaranga > Macaranga tanarius. The sequence goes on along the minus strand of CATIWO010371469.1, from coordinate 6,563 downwards.
ATGATCCTTGTGAATTTTTGACAAATCAATAGAAATAGATGATTCCATCTTTTCGATGAGAGATTCAAGATCAGCAACCTTATCCAACAAAGGCTTGTCATCTTCGATCTCTGGAACAGCACCGATTAAAGCCTTAATCTGTGCCACACGTTCTCTGGGTTCATTGTTGCCCCCAGCCATCACAAACGGGGCTTTGATACCAGTTGTTACAGGGTCATTTCTCCAAGGGAGAAGTCAGCCTGCAAGGCAATCAAGTCTGCCTACTTGATTCAGCCAACACGCACACACAGAGTATATGCACACAAGGTGTTTGATAAAATGTACAACACAATAGTAATAATACTAGGCAACATAAAATTTACAGGAATCACTCCCAACCTGTTATTTAATCTCACAACAACAAGGAAATACATGGGACTCCTCATACAGATTATCCCACGGCATCACATGCCTTTATATACACACAGCCTACAAATGAGCAGTTACCACAAGGCAGTTTTCTTTTCTACCATGCATATCCTATCATCTAAGCAGTTGACACCCCCAACTCCCAATAGGGATAAAGACTACAAACCTATAGACATGTAACCAATTTCTGCCATATAGGCAGTCTGCCACCAAGGCACATTTAAATTCCCTCTAAATCAGGATGCAGCCATATAACTACTTGTAACCGCCAGCATGTGTCCAATCCAAGTTTGCCAGCCTCAAACTAACTTTGTCTGGATGTTAATCCTTGTTCCTACGAATTTAGGCTACTTGGCTAACTGCCAATGCCAACCAGCACACTCATGCTACACTCTCAATCAGCTAGCACAAGCCTTAAGCTTTGATAGTCTGCATGCTGCCATAAAATCCTCAGCACATTGCTTGTGTATTTTGGCCTGACCCATATCAAAGAGCAATGCCCAAATCCTCAACCAAGTCCTTGCCAGCTTTTAGGGGTCTTACACATACACCCATAAATCTACACATTCATATACAAGTGTGAATACAAAACATATCCCAATTCATATTCAATATCCGGCCGGAACCATCGTCACACATTTCCTCACACACATAGCCAACTTAGGCTTTATCCTCACAATTTCATATTTTTCACATAAGTGGCCACTTTCTAAGACTATCTGTCCCGCTCAGTCCCAAATCTCACAATCATATATTTATTTGGGTAGCTATCCGCCCGGCTTAACTTTCCTGTCTCTCATAATTCATTTATCATATGCGGCCTCTTTTGAGACTATCTGCCCGACTCAGTCTCAATTTCACATTCAGTGGAAGCTATCTGCCCGGATCAGCCCCACCATCACATGTATACCTCACATTCTTTTTAAATTCACATTCACATAAGGCACAACACAATATAACATAATATAAACATGTTGTCGAAATTAACAATTACAATAAATAATGCCTTATCATAATCACACACACAGAGCTTACATATTATCATATTATATATATATAGAGCTCATATATCAATACATCTCATCACATTCCACACTTGAAATGCACATATAACATCAATCACATTTCCAATACATTATTCTCAAGTAATATGTTCCACAATGACAAATATCCATATACCATACTTTCTCATCAATATACTTATTAATCTTCCCAAAAATATCTATATTCCATTGGCCATATTAAAGATTGCCAATCATTTTATTCTTTATGCACAAAGATCAAATAACTTATCTAATAAACCAAAATAACATACATATAACTTTACAATTATAACATGCAAGAGAAACCAATTACATGTATATCATATTAGTAACTACTTACCAAAAATGCTTTCCAACCTTTAATAAGTATGAGTTTCTCAAGTTGATTATATCTTCTTTGTCCCTTGAAACTCCTACACATAGCCATATATCAAACACACATACAATTTATTACTCTTGTACTTTAACTCAATTAGTGTAACCTTAATTTGTTATGCTCTAAAATTATGCACACAACTCCTTTGGTTCCCATTTTATTACAAAAGCTAGGATTATGTGTCTATTTTAATTTCTAATTAGAATTACTCAATTTGGATGTATATGGAATAAATTATAAATTTTTGAATACTAATAGGTCGCACAGGTAATTAGAGTGAGCAATAAGATATCAAGCTCTATTAAACCCTCTTAGAAGCCGATTCAACACAACATCAAAACATAAGAGTTGTAAATGATTCCTTAAGGTCTCCAGAACATCAAACATTTCTTAATTTGGAATTTTACAACTCTAGATATTACTATATAACCTATATACAAGAAAATTCATAAACCAGTCGATATACTACTGCTAGCATGTTTGATATATGAAATTCATTATGCTTTCAAAAATTATAGACACATCGTATGATCACCAAATTTATAAAAAATTTACATATATGAGTCTACTATCAATTCTAATTAGAATTACTCAAATCAGACATGTATATAATTATTTATGGATTTTTGAATCCATTTGGGTAGAACAAGGTCATCTGCATGAACATTAAAATGTTAGCCCCCGTTAGACCTTTCTAACAAGAGATTCAAATCAAACTCAAAATATAAAAGTTGTAGAGGACTCTTCGAAGTTTTTAAAGCATCTAATCATGCTTAATTCAGAGCTCTATAGCCAAAGTTATGGGAAACATCCTAGGACTGAAAAAAAGGGAAAACATGGCATAAATTTACCAAAATCAAAAGTCAACATCAATCAACAACAATACATGAAAAGCTTACCAATTTAGGCTCCAATTGATTAAAGAACTCCTAAAGCTTCCCAAAAACTCTTGTTTGAGAACTTGAGCAATATCAAAAACTCTCAAAATCTATTAAGAAAACACATTTCTTCTCTTCTCTAAATCTCTATAATTTCTACACCAACATACCTACATATACACGCATACTTCCACCAATCACAACCCTCCATTTGCCCCTCACAGGTGTCCCTTTAATTTAATGCATAATTATCACTAAATATATTAATAATAATACTCTTGATAATTATAAACAATATCACCATAATATCTTCTAAAATCCTTAATGAAATGGGATTATTACACAATAACCCCTAACTTTCTCTTATGACAATTTAGTCCTACCTTATTTTTACAATTTAGTCTCTCTCTATAATACATGCATATTTCCAAACTTAAATTAAGTCTACCATCTATTATGTATAACATGCAATATATAACCACGAAACAGGTATTCTAAAAGGCGGGCATTACATATATATAATGGTGAGCTTAATTCGAAGTTGTTAAGTCTAAAATTTGACGAGTGTCTTTTATTATATTTTAGTATTTATTTCTAAAACTTGATGTATAAAGCCGTTAAAAATTCTATTTTTTTTTTCAAAAAAAAATTAAAATAAAAAATTTACAGTAGCTATTTATTATTATTATTTTTAAAACACTATTATATATCTTAATATTATCCTGATAATACTCAAATTCTAAATGTATTTATATACTGCGTATTTTTTCTACGTCAAATCACTCAACCATTTTTTTCCAAACCATTAAAAGTTATAATTTTTTTTTTAAAAAAAAATAAAAGATGTATAGTAGTATTTAACTAAAATAATATTATATATATGCCCTATTGGTATAAAAAAATCCAAACGTTTACGTTATTTTACAATTTTATCCCGATTTCTTCATTTTGGCAATAATGTCCTAATTTCATCAATTGTTGGCAATTTTAGCACAAATTGGCATTTAGTCAAAAAAAAAAAAAAAAAAAAAAAGATGCTAACGTGACATCTATAAAATGTCAATTTTACCCTTTATATTGTAAAATCCATAAAAGTCTATTTGCATTAAAAAAATCCAAACTTTTGTGACTTTTGGCAATTTTATCCCATTTCTGATTTTGAAAAAAATATTTTAATTTAAAATTATTTGATCAAAATTAAATAAAAGGTATTGATACGATAATTAAAAAATTAAATTTACATGTGATAAATTTTTAAATTTATGATTGACTATTGTTTTAATAAATTTTTTAAAAATTATATATGTGCATGCATGTATGTATGTATTCATATATTTATATAGTAAATATGATAAATTTTCTTTATATTTTAAAGTTAGACATTTTTAACTACTTTCAAATAAATAATTATGAAATAATTAACATTTTAAATTATCTAAAGTAATAATTTTTATATTAAAAATAACTTTAATTTTTAAATTTATTATAATGAAAATCATTTATGAATTTAACAATTTTCAACAGTGAATTTAATTCTTTTATTATTGTGCCTATATTTTATTTAATTTAAAATAATAATTATTTGTATTAATAAATTGGAAAAATTAAAATATTTTATCAAAATTTAAAAGTTTGGATAAATTTGTCAAAAATTTTGAATGTTTAAATATTCTATACCAATAGAACACTGTAGATTTAGAATATTAAAATGGGTAAATTTGACATTTCATAAGACGTCATATCAGCATTTTTATTCAATTTTAACCAAAAATTTATTTGTGTTAAAATTACCGAATATTTATCAAATTAGGACATTATTGCCAAAATTAAAAGGTTGGGATAAAATTATAAAATGTCACAAATATTTAAATTTTTTTACTAGCCCTTGAAAAATAAAACAACTAAAAAATGTCAAAACAATCTCAACACAACATTCATCACCTAAAAACAATAAATAATATCAAAACAACCTCACACAATCTCAAAACAACCATTCAACAACCATAAAACAACTAACAAACAACCAGAAAACATCTAAGAACAACCAATAAAAAATTTATAATATTTAAAGAAATAAAACAATTAAAAAATATCAAAACAACCTTCAGCAACTGAACAATAATAAATAATGTCAAAATAACCTCACGTAACCTTAAAACAACCATTCAATACCATACAACAATCAAAAAATAACCAGAAAATAATTTGAGAACAACCAATAAAAAAAATTATAATATTTTAAAAAATAAAATAATTAAAAAAATGTTAAAATAACTTCAAAACATCATGAAAATAACCTTTAACAAATAACACACAACATCAAAATAACCAAAAATATCACAACACACAACCACTAAATCAATGAAGAGACCAAAAATTTATCAACACTCATAATACCATAAACACAAATGTAAAAATAAAATGAGAAAAAAAGGTAGGATATAAAAATCACTCAAGTTTCAATAACCAGAAAAAAATGTTTCATTAAACCAATAAAAACTCATAAATTGATAAAAATTTATCAATACCCATAGCGCAAAAAATACAAATTTAAAAATAAAATTAGAAAAAGAAGAAAAAAGAAGAAGATGATGAATAAGAAGAATAAAAAGAAGAAAAAATATCTCGTTTGAACTTTTTTGTTACTGTAAATCTATTGCTAGTGAGATTAATATTGGAAAAGTTATTATGGTTAGTGATGGGTTTAGAAGAAGGATGAAGAAATTGATAGATTTTGTGAGAAATAATAAAAAGAAGAAGAGCGAAACAAGAGGAGAAGAAGAAGACCGTAAAAATAAAAAAAAAATAAAAGAAGAAAAATATGAAAAATGTGTAGTTCATTTTTGAAAAAAAAAAAATTACTATATTTTTGAAATTTTTTATTTAACTTAGAGAATTTTTGATATTTTATCTATATTTAAAATATTTTAATTTAATATCTTAGTGAAATAGTCAATGCTTTTTATTTATTTATTTTTAGTGCCACAAATGAAATGTTTACCATTTGATTACTTAACTTTTAAATTAAATATTTTAATTTAGTATCTTAATAATAATAAAAAAATTTAATTGCCAACAAGAAATAATTTGAATTGGGTAAAAAAAAAATGAACATATAAGATTTTGAGGTGTGAAAGATCCACATAACACAACAAAGTCTAACAATCTATAATATATATAAATGTATCAGTTGGGTGGGAGGGGGACATGTGAAATTACAAAACTATCCGTATTATTTATTGGCATATTTGTGAAAAAAATCCAAACCTTTGTGACTATTTGCAATCTAATCTCAAGCTTTTAATTTTTGTAATAATGTCCTAATTTCAATTTTTTTTTTGCAATTTTAACACATTTCTAATTTTGGTCAAAATTGATTTCAAAAAAGCTGACTAGGCAGTGAGGTGTCATGCCAGCTAGGGTCGGTTCGGTTTAAATCGAACCAAACCGTATTGGTTGAACCGAACTAAATTATTTCGGTTCGGTTATTTTTTCTTTTTAAACTTTCTTTTCACTTTTTTATTTTAAAATTATTTTATTTAGGTAATTTTACAATATTCTAATAATATTTAAAAGATATATTAATGTTAATTTTTTATATTTATTTTATTTATTAATTTTTTTAAAAATCAAATAAACCGATTCTCTAAAATACATTTAAATATTTTTTGTTAGGATTTTTTTGGTATTAAATAATTTTATTAAGAGTTTTATGTATTTAGAAACTAATATTATTAATAAAATTTAAAATATTTGTAATAAACCAATCAAACCGAACTATAAATATATATAAAAGTTTAGAATATACCATGAGTTCAGTTTGGTTTAATATATTTTTTACTCTAAAAATTAAACCAA
>CATIWO010371431.1:0-17727 GCA_949673435.1 Macaranga tanarius | reverse complement strand
GAGCTTTGCTTATACAGGAAACAAAACAAAATTGCTCTCATATGGCACCTGGTAAATGTATACAAAATTAATGGAAGCACGGAAGCCAGGCCTGATACATAACATATTTTCGTCAAAGAAAAGCTTTAAAGCCATGTACATTGCGTACCTCCGAACCTCACTCTAACCAACTAAGCTTCAGCTTCCTGCTTAACCCAACCTCTTTATACAAAATTGCAATTTACATTTTCCCTCTCAGAAAACACACAGAATTAAATACATTAGCTCTGCATCGACTATCTCTGCTTAACCCATATCAGTGCCCCAATCTAAAAATGGACACAATGCCTTCAAAATCATTGGAGGTATTGCCGAAGACTTTCGCCACTCATGGACTCCATCTCTTTCAGAATATCTTGCGCTAGAGATTTAACAGGTAGCTCCATGTCCTCCAGCAGTTCACCCAGGTAAGGGATGGTTTCAGGCAAGAATACAAGGTACTCTTCTTTCAGATTATCTAGAAGATACTTGACAATTCTTAATCCCAAAATTCGAGACCTCATCTTCTCACTCCGAGTTTGCAACAGTACCTGAAAAGTTCAAAAAATACAATCACGTAAAATGAGCAAACTATTTACCTTGGCCAATTGATGATGGATACAATGAGGCTCCCAAAAGAAATTCACAGAAAATCAGATAAGCATTGCTTTGATACTCTTTTGAATTTGAATAGCTAAATGCATTAGATGGTAAGGCTTCAGAAAATGTGCAAATGTGCATAAAAAGGAGAGAAGATGGAACATCTCAGGTGGGGCACAAGTGCAAGTATTCGTTATGTGACAAGCAAGTTTAGGTACAAAATTTACGCATGGTTTGGGAAGTCTTGAAAATAAAATACTAGACAAATGATTGCTCATCAACTGATATTTAGTCGTTATCTTCTTAGTTCTGAGAGTTTCAATGAAAAAAATAATCCATAAAATTTTATCAAGGTAATTAACCACCCAGTAAAAGAACCTCCATACGCAATCATTGAAATTCGTAGCCACAATATCTGATCATTTCTAAAATGATTCCATCCTCCAACAGACACTAATAACTTCTGAACAGTTATCGTTGACATTACTAAACATATATGCAGACACATGTTTTTCATTGAATTGGCAAGAAAGGTGCAAACTTAAGCACCCTAAAGAATCATTCAAACTTAGAAGGGCCAAACATTGCAATCAGAAGAGTTGACAGTAATGGGGTAGTAGAGATTCTAAAAATCACCTCATGGTTCAAGGGCTTCCACAGAAGGTCAGTTCCTGCGGTAACAGCCATTTGACCAATGCAAACCACCAACATGTCATCAACTTCTGCAACAGATGGTATGACTGGATGCTCTTCTAGAGAAGTTGGTGGCTCCACAACAAGCTGTGAGACCAAGGGTTTTAACAGAACCTGCATCACAATTCCAATGACAAACAAGATAAAGAACAGAGAACAAAACGGAACTGGCTTGAAAAAGAGAATTTCACTGACTGATGGAAGTATTAGATCACAGTTGACACTAGAACATTGACTTGAATACTCAAATTAGCAGTTCCCAGTCCACAAAATATAACTAAATGGAGAAGCCAGAAACAAAGGTTGCATAAATGTTGAAGTAGCAACACAAACCATCTTAATAAAACAAAGGAAATCTTTTAATCAATCATAGAATCAAGATACAAGGATTACTTGAGTTCAGTATTTAAATCTGCACAAACACCCAAGTGTCCATAACTGCACACTCTGTATGCACTAACCATTCCTGCTGGTATGTGGTGTAAAATTTTGAATTGTTGCTAATGTAAATCCCACCAAGCTTAGGGACACTGAAGTGAAGCAAAAAACAGAACCATATAGTTTCTCAATCCCACATATTACTGATTATAGATAACTTTGACCACCTGTGACTAGGATATCCAACCAACAGATTTGAGGAAATATGTACCAATATAACATTAATAATAAGTCTACAACGTGAAGGGAGTACTGAAAAGTCAAAATGTCCGATTGCACATCAAACAATGCAATAAAAACAGTTCAATTGGCATGAATTTTCAACTGGAATTTGTGAGTATCAACATCAAGAGTACACCTAATGAAGTTAAGATCGATTGAGTTAAAAGAATTAGGGTTGTAAAGCATGATCCTAGTTTGCTGTTCTGCACTTTTCATAAAAGTGAAGACCTAAAGTGTACGAACAATCATCAACTCAAGAACAAATTACTAATAACCCTTCCCCCCCAAAGCAGTCCCACAACACCACTTCCCCACCCCCCTCCTGAAATAAACCAAAAAATAGAAGTCGCTGGTAAACCTGTTAACAACCACATGACACTGAAAGTTAGAATGCACAGGTAGAGATTACTAGCCTGAAAGTTTGATGAGTCCAGAAATTTCAGGCTTCCAGTGTCATAGAGAAAACATTTATGTAAAGCTGATATGATTAACGCCCTTAGATGCCAGCGTTTATGTGATAACAAACTGGTTGTTTCTTTCAAATTCATTCCTGCCTCCTGAATCTTGGCTTTCTTCTTCTTTCGAATCAAACCAGCACTTTTTGCATCTGCAGCATCCAAGAGATGTTGTACACAACCCTCAAGCAAGTACTTGAAATAAGGGACAAAAAGGGACCTGCAGCAACCAATGATAAAATTTAAATGATAGGATTCAAATGGCCAAGTGTCCTATGTAGACAATAATTAAAAAGGAAAAGAAGTTTATTGCCCCTTTAACTAAAGACAGATGAACCACTCATTGGCAACTTGTGGTCATAACCTAATATGATCATTACCCTATAATGCATTACTTATATTATGCCTATGTAAAAAAATTCCCAATTAATACTTGCAACAAAACCTGAACTCAAGTATCATAACTAGAGCCACAACTTAACAAACAACGTAGGAAATGACATGGATGACCAGGAAAGCACTAGGTGAGGAGCAAAAGATATGAAATTATATGTCAGGTTGCTTAAAGAACGACAAACCAAGTACAGCAACTCACCTATGATTCTCAGTAAGCTTGTTCACCAGACCATATAAGGCAATGGACCTATCCACAGATGCACCAACCTCAATATCAATTTGTTCAACATGTGATTCTGCCCAATCAACAATACTGATAAAAAGAGGCTTGAACATAGATTCGGTGAGTTTCATAGTCAGAGAAATCATGGCATCAATTACACCTTTTTCAACAGCATCAATGTTCTGAATTGAAACAGGGTGTTGACGACGAAGATCAAGAGCACGCAAGCAGAGGTCAAAAATCTTTTCATGGTGAGCACCAATAGATGATCTATCCATCTTACCAACTAAGCTTGCTAGCATCTTTAAAGTAATTGCCACACTTGAATCCCCAGACTCCACTGCATCAGAATATATTGCCAGCAAAGGTGGAAGAGCAAGTCGAACCTGGAGAAGCAAAAACCAGGGTTGGCATTCCTCAACCATGATAAATAAAATGAACAGAACATGAATATTTATAAAGACTTACAGGGATTTTATCAGTAAGAAGTCTTCGTACTACATCAGCTTTTAGTTTTAATTTTGGCTTGGATTCAATTGTACGCTCAGGACAAAGCACTACAAATCTTATAACCTCTTGAAGATATGGATTTAAAAAGCCACCAAGCTTGTCCACAACTGCCTCCAGAGTGACAAGAATTGACTGCAAGAATGATTCTTTTGAAGTTGATAGTGCAGGAGAAGTATGATCATCGCTACTTTGAGAACAGATTTCATGAGATATCTTAATCACATTTTTCATAATTCTAGGAAGCTCAGATAATGCTCTTGGTCCTAGCACATTAACTAAAGCACCAGTTGTGCGAAGGCAACTAGAAGATATAGCCAAGTTAGGCGAGCTAATGCCTCTTGTAATAGATGGTAAGCACGAGCTGAAGATCGAATAATCAGAAGAAAAGCTGTGTGTCAAAACTTCCAGTGTAGAAATTGCTGAAAGTTTCAGCGAAGTATCTACTTCATTCTTCACATCATCAACTAACCCAACAATTTCCAAACACATTTGATGAAAAGATTCAATTGAACTCTTATCCATATGGAGCCAACCAGTCCTTGAATTTGCATTCAGCTCCCTTCTTCCCTTGTGCTTTGCTTTGTTTGACTCATGATCCCTTAATGTCTCACAGAGAAGTTTAAGAGCCTAATTCAGTGCAAAGTTCAAAAATGTCAGAAATATCCATCTTTTGGCATACAGGCAGAACAAAAGATTTGAACTAACTGGAACCCTGAAGCCCCATACATTCTAAAATATCCATCACACATGCATTATAAGCAATCATGAATGGACACAGCAAAATTGGAAATTTGCGCATGTGAATTTTATGGCAATATCAAATACATTTTCATGTGAAGTACTGTCAAAATCATTTATTTGCCTTCAATTTTATAAACTTGATTTTGTATATAAAAAGTAGAAAAAGGATTAAGTCAAATAAAGATGCCTAAATTTCTAATGGAAAACAGGAAATGCATTAATTCTGCAATTCTTGTCCAAACCACATCCAGAATTCATTTTGCACCTATAAACCGGTCAATCCTGTACCAAAATAGAGGGGAGAGAGAGGAGGCAATATCAAATAAAGATGCCATGATTTCTATTAGTTATGAAAACAATATCTTTCCTTGACCTTAGAACTAAAATTGTTGTCTCAAGTCCAACAAAAATGTAAATCATGAGCTTTAAGCCATAGGTTGCTTATGAAAAAGACATTGCACTAAATAACATATACCTTCTTTTGCACATTTCCATCCGAATGACTAAGCAAACTGACGATCCCTCTGAAGTATGCCATGGGGCTCATAACTGTTGTGATAGTCCTCAAGACAGCATGCATAGACTCTTTCAATTCTTTTCTCATCGTAACAGGAATATTTATTTGCTTTCTTATCTTATCAGTAAGATGCAAAAGGGAAACAACATGCTCCATGAGTTCTTGAAGTGTTGCCTGTAAACACCAATAGTCATCATTCCTTAATCATGTAAGCCAGCAAAGGAACAAAACCAGATGTGATTAACTATATAAGGGTAAACACATAGTAAACTGAGCTACTGCTATGTATTTTTCTGCCATTCAAACATATATCCATCCAAATGGGAATATAGCACAACAATTACTAGTGTTAGATAATGATCAGCACCATTTGGATTACACAAAACCCTAAGGAATAACAAATAGAAGGTTCTGACATGCTGCAAATAATCTGACGGCAATATTAAGACATTTATATTATCTTTAATTTGAAGGAAAGAAGTTAGCATCTTGCTCTTTATGTGTGACATGATTTTAATTTTTGTTCCGAATTGGGAGTCCTACATTTCCAAGACTCAAAGTTGAGGCAAATTGCTGGATAATAGTAACAGAATATGTTTTAAAGTCCTTGAAAATGCATCCACAGCATTCTGAATTTCAAGAAAAACAATTCTTAAGAGTAATGTAACGCATCAAAATGTTAAAAGTACATCAGAACCTGGATGCTATCACAATCTTCTCCTGACTCCAGCTTGAACGTTAATTCTGGATCTTGCAATTTGTTCAAAATGAAATCCATTGCAAATAGCAATTCCATAAACAGTTCTTGGCATACATGACCACTCCCTATAAGTTGAAGCAGCAAAACAGCAGATGGAAGCCATATCATGCATGAATATTGCTCACATATCTGCACAGCAAAGGCATACTCCCACTCTCTCTTTACAGAAGATGTAAGACTGTCTGAACTATGTGCATCATCAAGGTAAAACAGTCCTTTCCTCAAAGCTAAGGACCGGAGAAGGAGCACAATTAATGAAGCCAAGCTATTATGTTCTCCCAATGTCCTGTGAAGAAGAATGTGAATTAAGAGGAAGATGGAAGAAACAGCATAAGTCATGAAAGTTCAATGAATTATACCTTAACAGGTATACAATAATTGACAGCCTCCTATGTTCAGCAACATCGGGCAATAAATTCACAAAAATCTGCAGACAGATTAGGTCAACTCAGAAAATTAGTTTCAAAGCAACCAGCTACAACGGAAAAAGGTGCTTCCCAGAGAAGACTATCTGACAGACTACCTGGAGCAATTTCTCTGTGTTGTTTGTCTTAGCCAGCCAGCAGGGAACAACTGTAGATATAAGCTCCTCAAAAACACGTTGCGAGTAGCTGTCAACCTATAGCATTAACAGAAAAAAGAAGAAAATAGAACTGTGATCAGAATGCAGCTAAAAAAAGTGATAATAATCTCCAGTTTTGGATTAGATAATAATCTCCAGCTTTGGATTATCTTATTATAATTAATGTTGATCTTTCAATTGGATTCAAAAATTTACCAAATACCTAAATTAAAATTCTTTCTTCAAGCAGAACACCAATGCTTACAAATAGAAGGAAATACCGGCAAGTGTGTGCACACGCAAAACCCACATAAAAAAATTGGTGAATCACAAATCCGTATGAGGTGAATAGATGTCCAAACCTGAGTGACTGTTGATTCTCCAATAACCATAAATATGTCCAATATATGTTCCAATATCTTGTCTGGAATGACCTTTGCAATTGAAGATAAAAGTAAGAAAACATGGTTGCGTGTGACTCCATCCTTGGCAGAACGAGCACACTCCACCAACATTTTGATATTTATTTTATTTAATATGTCATCCTGCAATAAAAAAGAGATCCATAAAATTTTTTAAAAAAAAATTACAAAAAAGGATATGTTAGCATTACCCAGCTAAAACCTTACAACTTCAAAAGGGGTGGGCATACCTTCAGTGGAAAAGCACTTATAGATGAACTAATAATATTTTCCAGAATTGATAAAACTGCCTGTTGAATATAACGCACTGTACTAGTTCTGGTTTCAGAAATCGCAGATGAAGATTGGATCCACTTCTCATCTTGAGCAATTACCCATTCCTCCGAAAATATTTTACCAAGAAGTTCAAAAAGGGGCCCAATAAGAGACTCCCTACAACATCAAATTGCATCCTATGAGAAAGAATTTACTATAATATGGAACTGTAAAACTACAAGGTGATCATCCAGAGTCAGACACATCACTGAGAACAAACCTGTTAGCCATATCTTTCTTCAGCATCAATATATCCAGCAGCGAGCTCAGCAAGTATAATGCAGATTCCCCTTTATAAGCCACATCAAGATCTGAATTTGATGCCTGATGAGATGATGATTTCTTTTTCTTCCTCCCATATGCTGAACCAGTTTTATGACTATCCTGTTTGAATACAAAATCGAGTGTCTGGACTACTGTAGAGCATGTAATCTGCATCATCAAAAAGTGTTGACAGTCAAATCTCTGAAAGAACCCTTGCTTTCCAGATGATCACACATCTTATAGCTCAAATCAAAAACAAGATTGTAGCATGCAAAGAGTAGTAGCATAAAATTAAATATCTGAGGTCAAGAAAGCCCTTTGATCAACCCAAGAAGTATTTCTCTACTCCGTCTCATCTTTACATCTTTTTTGTTGTAGCATTTGCCTTAGGACAGCAATCATTTGAGGGCCTAAATTTAGGATGCATGCAATTAAGTTGAAAAGAGCCTAGTACAAGTGGTTCTTATAGAGTTTACAAGAAGTCCTCATCTTTTAAAAGATATTCATATGTACTAGGAGGGCGAGCATCTGTAGATGTCACACTCCGACTGCAGCCCATTCTCCATATAGTTATCATTCATCAAAAAAACTTAGGTACTTATTAACAATACTAAAGACAAAGTAAGCGAAACTTCTTTAAAAAGCATATACTTACAGTAACCCATCTCTGGATACATTTGTAAAAGATTCAACCAATCAATTAAAACAATCTCACTGCTTGCGTGCAGTCAAAAACATATTTTGACCAATGATTACAACAGAGCTCTAAACATAAGCTTGTATGTCTGCAATCTTTTGCAAAGATAACTTCATTATCTTATCAGATTTACAAAATCAGTCCAATATGTTTCGTTGGAAGAGAGGCATGAATTAATCTCTGTCTATCCCAATCTCACAGAGCTCAATAAAATTAAGTTTAAGGATGAAACAACTCAATGAAGATGCAGTGTTCATGACCGCAAAATTATATAGCTTTCTACATTTTTTTCAACATAGGTTTGATCAACAAACTCCATAGTCAGTCTAATTCAAGAAATTCCAAGGAAAATGAGAATAAGCAACCACACATAAGTAAAATGAAAAAAAAAAAAAGAAGAATAAGGTAGAAACAAGCTGAGAAAGAAAGGCACAAACATTTAAGCGCAGCAAGGCTTCCCTAGTTGAATTTTGTATATCAGCATTAGCATCCCGGAACAAAACCACAAGCTCGCGGAAAAGAAGCCCCTGCTCATAAAAGAATATGGAATGAACAAATTCTAGTCTATTAAGCAAGGAAATATTATCAAAGGGATACATGTCATAGAAACTTTATGCAATATATACCATGCATTTTTCTCTTAGCCTGAATATTATTTAAGTGATATATACACCAATCCAAAATTATTACATCTGTTATCCAAGAAACAAACTTTATGTATTAAGAATCATTGTTCGAGCACATTAGAGCACGAGCATTCTTTTTCATTCCACATGCCTATACAACAGAGTCACACAAAAATGCTGCACAAGACAATCAGCTATAAATAAAGCTAACCTGTTTCTCAGTTTCCAAACCACTGTAAAATTGACCATTTAACTTCTGCAGAACAGTAATACAAGGTTCTACAACAGCAGATTCTTCAGAAGAGATCCCATTAAACTGGATATACAAAGAAAACCAAAGCCAAAAAATTAACATATGGGGTTAAAAGACAATAGATAATTAGAACCATCCAAACAAGTTGCAAATAGCTTCTTACTTGCAAGGCTTTTAATACATAATCTTCAATAGAATGTCCACTAAATGCTGAAGGCATAGCACAGAACTGATGCAAACCAAAAATGCAATTACCACTAGAACAACCCAGAAATGAAAGTTTAGGCAACATACAAATACATATAGTAATCCATTTACCTCCAGCAAAAGGCACAAGATCTTCACTTCAGTTTTTGATAACTTCTGGAATGACTTGTCTGCTTCATAATAAAACTGTCTGCTTCTTTTTAAAAGTTGAGCCAAAAAAGTTTCAACATCTTTAACACATATTACCGCATTGCCTAATCCTTTGAGCAAAGATATAATCATTAGCTGCCATAGAAATTCTCCCAGTCAGTACTCATCCTATGAAAAATTACCTCTATCCCCAAGAAAGCAGAAAACAATTCAGAGAGAAAGCAGAAACATAAATTTTCTCTTCTTTATGTGCAGAACTGCAGATCAATGTTGTGCAACTAGAGAAAAAAAAACTGAAAAAACAAATCAGATCAGAGAGTGTAAACCTTAGCAAATGCAGAAAGCTGAAGAGCATAACCCAAGATGAAAGAAAGAATCTTTTCCTTTGTAGATTGATCAAATCTGGAAAGAAAAAATTAGCAAATATGTTTTAAACAAATTGTGCTAATAATTGTAATGACAATCGACATATATTGAATATAGCTAAGCTTTAATCTCAAACTAGTTATGGTTGACTACAAGGATATTTTTCCTCCATCCACCCTTTTTGGGCTAATATCAAGTCCATAATGTCATATATGATCAAACACAATTCTAACAAAAAATAAATAGAACTAGAAGGAAAATGAGCATGAGCTACAAGCTTACATAGCTGGGACAAGAGTAATTAAGCAATGAGAAAATCCAAAATTCCATAAGAAAAATAACTAATGCAAGAAAATACTTTTGTTCAACAGTTCTTGGCACTAAAAGACCACCGGAGGATGAGCCAAGCAAAGAAGTCAATAATGATGGTAGAAAGTTCTTGTCTGATAATATCGCCCTCTTCTGTTGGACAATTAAGCCTAATACTTCATCGAGAAAATGACTCCAATTTGCATTGTTGCCTGTCATTTTTCCCAACCAAAATGTAGATGCGTAAAAATTCAAACCTGGAAACACATAGTTTTGGCACATCAAATTTAATGCAGTGTGATATACCATTTTTCTTGCTCAAGTAGTCTACACGGCGTGATAGTGCATAGAGTCCTTCAATGCTGCCCATGGCAGCAATTCTTATATCCTGAAGAGTGAATAGAATCTAGGATGTCAGACCAAAACCATATACTAAAACTGCAAGCAAAAGCTTCAAATAGTTGCAGATAGAGGGGGAAAAGGTAGCAAGAGCATGAACAAAATAACTGAAATGTTCAACTGTTGAACCTGGCTATCACACACAAGTGGAACAAGAAGCGAAAGGAAATTCGCTAGCAGTTGAAACAGCAATCTATCATCAGGCTCCGAACAAAGATATGCAAAACAGTGAAGACTCTCAACTTGGACAGCAACAGGACCATCTGTAGAATGAGACAGTAAAAACATCGAACCATAAATTAAGCATTGCAAATATGGAACCAAGTACCATTGAAGATATGCACTACATATACTGGATGCCTATTGTTAATCACTTATTACTATTGTAACAAACAGACAACAACAAGAAAACATATGTATCAGCCTGCCACATCAATTACGAGCCCTTATTTTAACGCTAGAACAACAATAATGATAATAAAAATAGCAGGGAAAAAGTTCAAAAATGCACCACCTGGTAGTGTTTTTCACTTAGAAGACTATGATTTGTCTTAAACTTCTAGCACTTCAGATTTTCACCCTTCATCGCTTTAGTGCCATTTTGAATGAAACCTTTAAAATTATGTTTATATAGTACTTGTATGGTTTAAATAAATCATTATCTGAAACCAAGGTTTTCCCAAAAAGAAAAACAATCCAAAATATGTGACTTTTTTTTTGTTTTACTATAAGAAAGTCATTTTTTAGAAAGGAAAAAAAGTAGATGGTGCTACTTGGTCATCAATGTAGGTGCCACACAAGTAATTGTCAAGCTTACTGTTTTATGCCAAAAAATGCACTATATGCATATCATTTTAACAAATTTATCAAAAAAAAAGTGTGCTAAAATAATAGCACATGAGACCGCACATGCTGTAAGACCCCTATAATAAATCAGAGGATATAATATCCACAAACAATAACATCAATGCCTCCTACATTTATAAGCACTTAATCACCTTCATTTGTGAAAAACCCAGAGAGAAAATCAACAGGAGAGATGTTGCATTTTGTAACAAGGTAATGAAGATGTTCCTTGAAAACATGTTCCAACCGAGAGGTTGCAAAAAAGACAAATAAATCCCTAAGTTTGGAGCTTCCCCATTTCCTATTATCACCCTGAGAAAGGCACAAAAGTCAAACATTTTCAACAGCAATAATCCCTGCAAGGAGGGAGATCATGAAAAACTAGCCATATATAACGACCAACCAGCAAGATATCTGTAGCTGATATTGAAACAACTGCCTCCAGTAACCTCCAAAATACGGCAATTAGAATGTTTGCATTTAATGCATTGACATCATTATCAGCTAGCTGATCTAGAAACTTTTGACAATCCCAGGTTATCATCTCCTTTTTGAACTGTCAACCATCACATAGGCATGCATTCAGAAATTGAGGAAAAAAAAGTCAACAGCATGAAAATCAAATCAGGAACGTAATATCAGATCAGGCCAACCAACCTCAGTCATAGACACATCAGCAGCAGACTCAAGAACTTCCCACTCATTCTTTAATACAGGGAAGCAAGCTTCAAAAAGCACCAAAATTTGCCCACTGTCTGTCATGCAAGGAAATGCATTAAGACCCTTGTTACTATTAATCCGAAACTTAGCAGCATAAGCAATACAAATGCAAGTACCATAAATTAAAGTGAAATCTGCATATTACACAAAATTGGTAGGTAGAACAAAGAAACATAAAAACCTTGATTACACAATGAATCAACATAGCATCATAACAACAACAACGGAGAGACTGTGAAAACAAGTCACATGCACATTGCTACACATAAGATTTCCTCCAGCTGGATGTCATTGACAGCTCATGAGGGACAGGGACACCTCTTGCCTAGCACCTTGCAACAGGCACAAGCCTAGGCAACAAAACATGCATCTCTGTTGAGTCACCTTGCTCTATCCTAGCAGAAGTGTTGGCTCTAAAGATGAACCTTGCACCTCAAATGTGCCTTGCACTGTTTGGTCTGGGTAAATATGTGAAGAAGGAAAGAAAATGTAGGGAAACTTTCTCAAAATATGTTCTTTCCTCTTTTTTGGATAAGAGAAAAATATGAGGGCACATAAGTTATATTTTCTTTACTTCCGTCTCTCTCCTCTCCATTTTCTCTCCACATTGGAGCGGTTGTCTTTGGAAGAATTTCATTCATTTTGCTCCTTCCCAAACAAAGGAAAACATTCTCCACTCCTACTTCCCTTCTTCCCAAACAAAGAACGGGCCCAACAAGTCTCAACACAAAACTCTAGAATTGATTGTAATGAACACATTTTCCATCAACAGTGTCAAAGGACAAATATAATACTGCGAAAGAGTGGAAAACATACCATTCTTTGGATTTAGAAATGACTGCATCACAACCAAGAAGAGAAGAGTCTTTGATAAACTAAAGTCATTGCAGCTCTTGGTAAACCAAGATGTATATTCATCAGGGTGCATTCTGAATGTTTCTGCAAGGCTGCTAACAATTTTCATGTTGACTACAGACATTTTTTCATGTCGTGATTTCTGCATAAGCATGTTTATCCATATCACAATTGAGGTTATTTTAACTGACATATAACCAAACATCAAAAAAATATATATTATAGATGGAAGAAATGGAAATAATTAAAAAGTGGAAGCTAGGCTACATCAACACTTCATTTCATACAACTTTCACCAATGAAACAAGCTAGTAGACATCATGAAGACACATAAAGGGAGTACAAGATTAATCCAGTCAGAACTCAAATGGAGGTGTGCTATTGAGAAAATAACAAAAAATCGACAAAAAATTCCATCTCAATCAAAGCCTAATGGTGCATTCTTAATTTTTTGGCAAAACAGCAAATTTCTTTAATCATGATCAACTATAAAAGGTTAATCAGGTAAATCAAATGGAAAATAACAAAGAGCAAACAACACTGCATTAACAATTAACATCTAAACTGATTATGATTGCTGCATTAAAACTAGATATTGTAGCTGCATGGTAACAAGTTATGTCATCAGCACAAAGCTACTATAACAAAATCCAGATCTCCATAGGTCTTGCCTTCTGCAGAGTCCAGCAATAATATTAACCCCAGACTCCAGAATTCAATACATATGCTACATGAAGTAAATATTTCAATTGAAAATGAAGTGTAGGTAAAAAAAAAATACCAGTTCCTCAATGGCGATACCATTGAAATTCTCGTACAATGGCCAGTTCATTTCCTTTGCAAACTTCAAAACCTCCCAATTTAAACTCCGAGTCTGCATGCGGACACAGAGCACTTACAAATCAATTAAGAACTGCACAGTGCAGATGTAATATTGCATTTTCTCCATTTAAACCAAAATGGAGTAACTTAGACATAAAAAACAAAAGCATAAAGTTAACAGACTTTGGGCAATATAAGGAGTAAAGGAAACATCCGGGCAGCAAGTTGCTTTAAATAATCAGCCTGGTTATGGAAGCTTGAGATGGCAATCTTCAGGACCGAGACAGCCACATCATCAGCCAGAGTAGAATCGTCTGGTGATTCTGCAAACAGAAAAACAAATCAGAAATAAAATGTAGCAAAATTAGAAGGTATCATACCTGCTTAAGAAAAAATTTAAGCTAAAATGAATAGCATACTTTACAACAATATGGTAAAACCTATATTACTAAGTGCAACAGCAGGTCCAGGAAGCCAGGCGAACATGAGAAGTGTACAAGAATAAACCATAAAAAACTGATGATACTCACTTGATTTTCTGGTGGTAGTCCATCTTTCAAGTAAATTATCCAATGTTTCAAGAAGATCAGAAGCACTTATTATTTCCGATAATCCCTCAAGAGCTAAAGCTGCTTGAACGACTGTTAGATCATCATCACGAAGCTGGCACAAGATTGCATCTCGAATAGCTCCGTTACTCTGGGCCACAGGTCAATCAAAATACGATCACAAAAATTTCATGGGCATAAATAATTCTAAATGATGCAGTAAAAATTTAATCATTCCAGTCTCATATTGAAAATAACTTGTAATGTCAGCCTTCACAGCACAAATTAAGCACTAGACACATTTTAACAGTCGGCCATCACGGTAAAGTTCTGTTAACAGCTGGAAAATGTAGCATAAGGTAGACAGAGCATCTTTTTCTCCACATGCATAATAGCAATGAACCACAAATATACATATATATGCACCAAATATTACCTGTGAATCCACAACTGAGGTATTCAGAATGCCAACTGCCTTTAAACCAAACAATGTAGCACGCCGAACCTCAGCCTATTTGACATTGAAGATAAAAAATAAAAAATAAAAAATAAAAGCATTATAAAGCTTTGATGAAATGCTAACACGAAACAATTGCCAAATATAGCTCACTAATCGAGTGAATGCCAATAGATGATACCCTTGGATGGTGCAGACCAAACCAAATTTTGGAATCCGATATAGCAACTGTCAAATCCAAGTTCCCATCCAACATCTTACATAAAGTTTCCAACACAACACCCTTTTTCTTTGACCGGCCCTCAGAATCCTACCAGAAAAAAGGGAAGGATCAATAAACCAGAATGTGTGTGTAACAGAGAGTGCGAAAGAGCAGTCAGCTAACCGACCTCCAAGAACTTGCGAACTGCTTGCTGAAACTCAGATGGATAATTCTTATTAGTAACCATCAAAATCTTCTTTGCCCAATTTCCTAAAAAGTACGTTGGCAAAAGCATATGAATAGAAAAATCATAACCACAATAGAAGGTTTTCAAATAAGTAGCTCTTGAAAAAATAAAATCAAGAAATTGTATAGATGAGAGCTAGATGCCTAACATCATTGCAGTAAATGATGAATAGACCATGTTCAATAAAAAAAAACAGAGGAAAAGCAAAAGATCTAAAAATAAATGGTAGGACAAATATGCACAAGCATGCGAATTTAACAAACAAATCTTGCTGTAAAAACAATGCTGTGAATAGAAAAACAACAACCATGCTAAAAAGATACCTGATTCAGATGGTGTTGAAGTGTCATTTCTCTGTGTCATTTTTATGCAAGACAGGAGGACCCTTGAGACCATATGCTCAACAGAATTCTTTATTGGAACTGTCTCTATTATAGATATCAAAGCACAACAAGTTGCATCATCATCAGAACTGCCAATAAACAACAATCAGTTTAAAACGATAACTAGGGGAAGAGAATATGTCAGCACAGGTTGATCAGAAAAAAATAACACCTGTAGTCAACCAGAGATTCCAAAAGCACAGAAACGAATTTATCAATATTGAACTCCTTAGACAGTTCTAATAGAACCCCAGCAATATCCCTACAGAAAATAAAAAGATACATTACAAAATAATTGATGCGGAAAATGTTCAAACATGGAGGCTATTAAAGTCTTACCCAGCATCCTTTAGAATCTCCAAAGCTTTCTTTGGGAACACGTCGATGGATTGCAACTAAGAAAATTTTTACAAGGTGAAGTGAGGTACAGCAGAAAGAAAATAAATGGAACTGCATATAATATCATTTCAGTTCAAGATTCAGATTAGGACTTCAACCCGGAGCAAGATCACTCTACTTGTGTGAAATGGGTACCTTCTTGACACCAATAAGTTTAAGCAAAATTAAACAATTCCAATTGGCAACCAGAGTTTCAATTTACATCACTAGATAGTATCATATGCCTGTGACTATAATTAAAATTATCTTCCACAGTACAGACAAAAAATTGGAAAAAAGGTGAGAAGTGGTAAAGAGAATGGAATCACATCTATTTCTCCAGAGACAAACACAGCAATAAAATCAGAAGACCACAGTAACAACTTTATCATGCAAGCATAACTCAACAACAAGTCAATAAACAAAATGGCCATTTCTGACGCACATTTTTGGGGAAGTGATAAACCACAATTCCATATGTGAATGGATTCACAAGGTAGTACCTGAACAAGGTTAACTAAAGCCATAACAGATAAACGAAGCCACTGCAGATCAGCCAACTCTTTTGCATCTTGTAGAGCCATCTCAGAAATTGACCGAATCAAACTTTTTACAAGCTTAGGAGCTAATGTAACTTTATTTGCTAATAAACCAACAATCATCAAAGCACCAGCCTACATAGAATGACAAATATTTCCCACTTTAGATACTGAAAAGCAAGTAAATAAAGAATAAAAATAATAGATATCTAATTGTCTATCCAAACTTATGAAAAGCATCATTAAATCTCACCTTGTGATCTGAACCTCCTTTCGCAAGAGGCTGAAGTCCAGACACTGCAAAAGGAAGAATTCTCTTTACAACTTCACTATTAACCACGTTTAA
Organism: Macaranga tanarius; assembly: GCA_949673435.1. Classification (NCBI taxonomy): domain Eukaryota; kingdom Viridiplantae; phylum Streptophyta; class Magnoliopsida; order Malpighiales; family Euphorbiaceae; genus Macaranga; species Macaranga tanarius. The sequence goes on along the minus strand of CATIWO010371431.1, from coordinate 1,241 downwards.
AGAACCCAAAGTTTCAATAACAACTGCTGTGCAAAAGCTGATAGCAGGTCTTGAAGATTGAAACTTCTTTGTCGGAGATGCCTACAGCAAAAAAAAAAAAAAAAAGATTCACTGTTTCTCACAACCACTCATAACAACAGAGTAACCAAAAAACCCAAAACCATGAAAAAGAAAAGCCTAACTCACATAATCGCAAAGAGCCTCCAAAACTCCCATATCACAAATACATTGCTGCACAATAACATTTCTAGGAGGTGGTGCACCCGAGACTTTAACACCATCCAAAAATTTCCACTTACTATTTCTAAACCAAAAGGAAACAACACAGAAATAAGCAAATGACCATATCGTTTTGCATTCACTTCAAAAAACCAGAATTCATTACCTTGTGTCAATTAACTGAACAATCCGAACAAAAGCATGTGTATCATGATACGGCAAAGCACATAAAATCAAATCCTCAAAATTGTAGACATGTATCCTACATCATTTTCAAACAATCACCATATCAACACATTAAACAAATAAACAACAAAGTGCAAGCGCGTGCCAAATGAAATGCTTACTTGTATCTGCGAAGCAAATACTCGAGCGTTTTATGAGCAGCAGGTAATTGAAGATGTCCACATAGTAACCTCAAGTATGAACTAACAGTTACATTAATAGGCTTGTTCTCATCTTGAGTCATTAATTCTCTATTCAATTCTTTACTTCTATCACTAAACAAATCGTTCCTATATTTTCGAAAGCGTTCATCAACACTTACAAGAACCTCTAGACCTGAACCAAAATGAATGCACAAATTGCATTAGAAAAAAAAAAGAAATTGTTTCAAGCTTTGCTTAATCACTGTAAATGAGAATTGAGAGCTGACCTGAAAGGGCGATGTTGAAAATAGTATCAATATCAATATCGGCAGCTTCTTTAGGATCGAAGAGAATAGAGGGACGAGTGATAGGTCGTTTTTGGGACTCTGAATCGATTTGTACGGCTGACCTAATTGCAGCTAACTGAGAAGTTAAACTTGTAGCCATTTTTTCTTTTGGTTATTCTGCAGAAGTGGAGAGACTAAGAAGAGAGCTTAAGGGCAAGAACCTCACGTGCAAATTTGGTAACAGACAGGGGCTGCCCTGCCTTGGCTTAAACCCTAATAAAAACTCTTGACGTTGAGCGTGGCAACTGGCAAATAACGGACGTGGAAGTTTAGGGTTTTTGAAGTTGATGGATGATGTTGGAAATAT
>CATIWO010371410.1:0-16299 GCA_949673435.1 Macaranga tanarius | reverse complement strand
AATATGAATGCCAATTTACATTATAACGTTTATTAATAATACTATTAGTCTATTTCTATTAATAATACTATTATTAAAAATATATAATTCTATTATAAATATATAAATTTTTATTATATTTAATAATTTATTTTTTATTTTCATATTAAATTAGTTGTGAATAATATTTTATTTTAAGTAATTTAAATATTTGTTATAATAGTAATAATAATGAAATTAATAAGTTTAATATTGTTATATATATATAACTTTATAATGTAATGAAAACTATAAACTTAAGTTCAATGATAAATATTAATATCTATATATTATATATTCATTTAATATCCAGTACTATATTCAGTTTTTGGTTCTGTATAGTTTTTGGTACGGTTTCGGTTCGGTTCCAGTGCGATTTTTAACAAATCTCCAGTACTGTACCAAATTAGTAAAACGGTCCGGTTCTATTCAGTTCAGGGTTAAAATTAATCAGTTCGGTATGGTTTTTTTGTCTATCTATTCAGATTTTCGGTTCGGTTCAGTTTTTTCTTCATCCCTTACTCAGCCCTAATTTCAGTTCAGTTTGATTATTTTAAAAATATTTTTAGTTTAGTTTGGTTTTATGTATTTTTTAACTGAACCGACAACCGATGCACACTCCTAATTGTTAGGTGGATTAATTTTAACAGTCGACTAAATCAAGTATCAACTGCTAAAATTTTAAATCTCATTAAATAGTTAAATTTAAACACATATAATATAATTGTCTGGTATTAAATAACTATCAGTTACCAAGATCTAACAAATTAGACACCCTTTAAAGTGATTTTTTAGCATTTATTTTTGGTAAGTGCATTACATATACATCTCAAGTAAAAAGATCTAGATGTTCCTTGATTCCAATCATAAAACTCATAGTTTATAAAATATATATTTTTAATTTTTTTTTTAATTTCTAGAATTTGCTTGCTTCCAACCATAAAACTCATAGTTGATAAAATATTTGTGTTTGATTTTTTTTTTTTTTAATTTATTAGATGCTTAAACGGTTGATATAGCCCTACCCCTGGGGAACTATTCACAGTATGCAAACTTTTTTCCTTTTGTTTTAATTTTATTATATTTTATCAAACCTTCAATTCATCTTATAAGTTAAGTTTTTCTATTTTTCTTAAAGAAAAATTTGCTTTGAAATAGATTTTTTTTCCTGATAACTTCCACCAGTACTAGTGATTGGTGGCTGTGAAAACTAGAGCACGAAACCTTCACAATTCTCATAAGTGAGAATACCAATTAGGACACTCTTGATTTACTTTGAAATAAATTTAGTTCTCTAAGTTCTGCCCACTATATGCTTTTTTTAGGGGATGTTAGATTGCAATTGCTTTATATATATATATATAACATAACTAAAAAATTACTTCCATACCAATAAATGGAATTGGAGTGTTCTTTAATGATAATTGCATCAATTATGACGTTTAGCATTTGATTTATTTTCCGGTGCAGGTTGATGAAAACGGTGACAACACAGCATGGGAAGCAATTGGCTATAAAGTACAAAATGAAGAGCATGCAGCACAAGTTCCAGAAGGGAGGCCTCTAGACAAAGGAATAGTAGAACCTACTCAAGAAACTGACTCAGACTTTCTCCATTCCCTCGCTCAAAAGGGTCTGCAAGTTACAAGAGAATCAGGACAGAACCTCTGCAAGATTAAGTGCGATGTTGTCATTGTTGGCTCTGGCTGTGGTGGAAGTGTTGCTGCTGCTGTTCTTGCAGCTTCAGGCCAAAAAGTTGTTGTTCTTGAGAAAGGAAACTATTTCGCTGCAAAAGATTATTCTGGTCATGAAGGCCCTTCTTACAGTCATCTATATGAAGCAGGAGGACTCCTGGCAAGTGCTGATGGTAAATTCTTCATTATGGCAGGATCTGTAGTTGGAGGTGGTTCTGCTGTTAATTGGTCAGCTTGTATCAACACACCAAAGCATGTACTTAAAGAGTGGGCTGAGAATCAGAAACTTCAGCTTTTTGGTAGTCCCGAGTATGTCTCTGCAATGGATGTTGTTTGCAAGAGAATTGGAGTTACAGGAAATTGTGTTGAGGAGGGATTTCAGAATCAAGTTCTTAGAAAAGGGTGTGAAAATCTTGGCCTTGAAATCAATGCAGTGCCTCGAAATTCATCGGAGAAGCACTGTTGTGGTTCTTGTGGCTATGGTTGTCAATCAGGAGATAAGAAGGGAACTGATAGTACATGGCTAGTTGATGCTGTTAATAATGGAGCAGTGATCATAACAGGATGCAAGGCAGAGAGATTCATATTGAAAGACAACCACAAAGAAAGCCGAAATCAAAGGAAAAAGAAATGCTTGGGAGTGATTGCCAAAATTGATAACATTCAGATCAGATTGCAAATTGAGTCAAAAGTAACAGTCTCAGCTTGCGGGGCTCTTTTGACACCTCCTTTAATGATCTCTAGTGGATTAAGGAATCCGAACATCGGCCGGAATCTTCACCTGCATCCTGTTCTGATGACATGGGGTTATTTTCCTGATTCAAATACAGTGTTCAAAGGGAAATCATATGAAGGAGGGATAATTACATCAGTCCATAAAGTGGCATCAGAAGATTCTAATGTTAGAGCAATCATAGAAACTCCTCAACTAGGACCAGCATCATTTGCAGCACTATGTCCTTGGGTGTCTGCACTTGACTTTAAGGAAAGAATGCTCAAGTACTCAAGAACTGCACATATGTTAACAATAATCAAAGACCGTGGTACCGGCCAAGTTGTGTCAGAAGGAAGGATAGCCTACAACTTTGATGCAATAGACAGAGAAAATCTCAAGGCAGGGCTCAGGCAATCATTGAAGATTTTAATAGCTGCAGGAGCTGTAGAAGTGGGTACTCATCGAAGTGATGGGCAGAGGCTTAAATGTGAAGGGCTTACTGAGAAGAAGCTAGAAGAATTTCTAGACCAAATTTCTCCACCAGGAGGGGTATTGTCACTAGTAAAAGAGTGGGGGTTTTATACTTCTGCACATCAAATGGGGAGCTGCAGGATGGGGATTAGTGAACAAGAAGGCGCGGTCGATGAGAATGGGGAAAGTTGGGAAGCACAAGGACTATTTGTTTGTGATGCTAGTATTCTACCTAGTGCTGTTGGTGTCAATCCTATGATCACTATCCAGTCTACTGCTTACTGTGTCTCAAAAAGAATAGCAGAGTATTTAAGGAGAGAATAGCATTTTTACTACTATTAGTCTTATTTTCTCAAGTAAATAGAATAGAAATTGATATAAAGAGAAAGAAGTTATGTACTTTGTACTAATTGCTACAAATAATTTTTAAAATATGTTGCAGTATTACTGCTCAAAAATTTGATTTCAACCTGCAAGGGAGTGGCCCAATACTCAATCCTCTCTAAGGATATAATGCAATATAGGAAATCCCGTCGTTATTGGTTTGTGAAATTACTTTTCACCTACTTTAAAAAGGGAACGATTGCCCTCTGTTGTGCAATCCACATATGTAATCATTGGTTTGCATATAGTCCATCCCTGCATAATAATATTCACATATCAAAATTCTAACGACTGCTAAAATATTTTTTCAAATCTTTGTACTTAGTGATATCAAACGACTGACGTGATTTTTCTAGCAGGCATTATTTTCCAAGTTCATAATTGTAGGATGAAGGAAAAATTCCAAAAGGTAAGATAGATTTTGTGTCATTGAATTGAAGTTAAGAGTTCTCGAATGGTACAAGACTTCAAATCAAATGTTATTTGATGCTCACTTGCTTCAATACACTTGGAGCTATACAATTCACAGAATGGACTTGATCTGTGAAGAAGAACAAGGGTAAGCACACATTCAATTTTTTTTTTTTTTCTTACAGGATGTCAATCCTGGTCTATTGGTACAAAGCAACAAAGTATCCGAATGCCCCTTCGGCTCTGGCATACTAGGGACTTCTGTCAGGATGATGCTGGACAGGACTTGCATAACATTTTCCAGGAAAATCACCTCAGCCATCAGAATCCGTCTCACGAAATGGTAAGGGAACTGTCTTCACTGCCCTGAACTTGCCAACATTGTTCAAATGCTCATTCTCCAACCTGTTTAGTAACATTTCGAAAACTGTCAAATGATTGATTGTAAATTTTCTTCATTTTATTTTTTTCTTACAATTTAAAGGCTATTAACCTGTAGAAATTCCAATGGCCTCGACGAATAACCTCTAAAGAAGCCAAGAAAAAGTCCAACATCCTTGACTCAACGATACCGAAACGAAATCGCATCACAGTCTCCACCCAAGCAACTCTCAGGACTATGTTCAAGGCCTGCAATTTCATTTTTTTGGCAATCTGTTTCAGAATTTGGATTCTTTAATGCTTGAAAAGAATGTGAAAGTGGAAGAAAACTCACAATGGAAATGTAGTAGATGCTTTTGTTCTTCAGAACCAAGTCATCTCTTAACCATTTATTCTTGCAGTTTCGCGTGAAAAGTCCCCAATCCTTAACAAAATCCCAGTACAACTGATAAACTGTGGCAATCAAAGAAGTGACCACAACTATACCAAGCCATAGGTGATTCTCCTGCCTAGCATATGTTAGCCTGGCTCCAGCTGCAACCATGGCAGAGACATATTTCCCCATGTTTGCCAAATGGTTCATGTCACATTCATCAAACCATCTTCTTGCACACTTCAATGGAAGATTAAAGTTAAGTTGATTAGCTGCATTATCTGGAAATGTATTTGCAAGAAACTATCCAAGCTGTTTAGTGTTGTCACCTGCATTGCTCGCCAATAGTATGGCAAAAATGAAATGATATAAGCAAGTTCCAGATATAGTTTTCCACTGCTGCAGGTTTCAAATCTGTGTGTTTTGAAACTCCCTGCCAGAAAGTAGCATGCTGTAGATTCCAAGTGCCTCATCAGTGGAATCTGTATGAAAAGATCAAATAGTGTCGTAAGAAACTAGGAAAAACAATCGTGGCTGATCAGGGTTGAGTTTTAGTTTAAATTGAGGTATGTATCATTCGCCAGGTTAAATTTGTGAGCGATATATATATTTGGTGCAACCACGAGATGTTTTCACACCACATTGGGTATGAGATTAATTCTCCAGTAGAAAATTTGACCTGGTCAGAATTTGAATATGGGACCTTCCATTACGAATTATTCTTGCACAGGAACTCAGTGGGCCTTACACTATTCAGATAACTCTTTGGGTTAAAGGTATATATTTAAGACTAGAGAAATCACCTGGCTGGTGAGTTGGTCTGCCATAAAAAAGTCCACCATCAAAACCTACAGGAATCGATCAAGTTTCAAAAATGTTACATTGTTGAGAAAAAAGAAAGATCTGAATAATGAAACTAAAGCAAAATGTACCTTATAAAATGGAGAAAAGATTATGTTACGAATAACACGAAGGAAACAGTAACGTGTAGGGCGATAGAAGATGTCAAATGGGCAAATGAGCAACACCATGAAAATCTGGTAACGAAACAGGAAATTAGCTCAAATATTTAATTGATCAATGAAGGAAACAAATAAAAATTAACTTAGAGAAAAAAGAAAACTCACTAAGAGGAGAATTCCAGGAATAGCATCGACATGGGAGGGTGCAAAACCATTAGCCCTTAAGAGAAGATGGATGACCATGGCCGATACAACAGAGGTCATGAAAGTAGTGCAAATAAGAAACGCATCTCTGTACTTGAGGGCTGTGTTTGGTTGGAATTCAAATATGAAATTGTAGTTGATCCTTGTACTCTTCCACATAAGCAGGTTGCATCCATACATGAACAAGTGCAAGCTTAATAATGCAAACACACTGCACAAATAATATTATTCACCTCAAGATTTAGTGCTTCCATCATTTTCCATGTAATTTTTAACCAACATCTCTCGGTGCAAGTGGCAAGGAGATTGAATTTTCTTAAATAATGTCTTAAATCTGAGTCTTATAAATATGAAGAAAATAGGTACTAAAAGAGTTTTGTCCCCTCGTGGATTCATCTTGCTCGACTCCGAAATAATTGAAACTTTTGTAACTATCGAATATCGGAAAAATCATATACAAAAAGATGTCTAGAATTTTTCTTTTTTTAAAAAAATATTTTCCAGGAAAATATAATATTTTTTCATGTTTGGCTACAATACTAGAAAAGTAGTTGAAAAATATTTTTGGTATTTAGTTTGCAATAGATTTTTTTCTAAATTATACAATATTACATAAAAATGATAACATTATTTTTTATTTTCTCTCTTTATATTTGATAAGCATTCAAGTCTTGGAAAATAATGGGAAGTTGTTTTCCCATATTTTTAAGTTATTTTTCTTTGGCTAATAACTTATTTTCCTTTGATTTATTTTATTTTGGTAACCAAACATTAGAAAATATAGAAAAATATTTTTAAGAATAATATTTTCCACAAATAAACGGAGCCTAAATGTATATGTATAAGGCCAAAAGATTTGAGAAAATTGCTAATGCAAGGAATATGTACATTTTTCGTAGGAAACTTGGTGAAAAATTATTTTGAAGCCATATATAATTCAACTGTGATGGCAATGTGAAGTTAAAACTGCCCTTTTTGTGTAGTTGATTTAAAATTTAAATGGACCAAAAAAAAAATATTAGAGTCGTAAATAATGAATTATATAAATAGACTGTTGATACAAATATGTGAAGAGCTATATATATAGTAAGAAATTAAGCACAAATATAGAATTGTAAATAAAAAGTTTCAACGAAATGTTTCTAATTCAAATTCCACTTATGTATTATTTAAATTGTAAATTTAGTTTGATTACTTTATTTCGTAACTATATTTAGTATTGCGTGATAGAATTAAAGTTAGCCGTGATTGTGATAAATCATGCACATTCTATCTATGGTACAAAAGAAAAAAAAAAATACATAATGTTGAGTTAACAAGCACCTGAAAACCGGGTAGACTGTTTCCACGTATGATCTTTCTGTGTTAGGCCTAAAAATGCCAGATAAATGTGCTAAGATTGCATATACACTAAACAGCGACACAAAACAACCAGTAAACAACCCTGTAAATAAGCAACAAAAAAAAAAAAAAAAAGTAGTGAGAATTCACTTCATTACAACAATTAAACAACAATATTTTTCAACATTAACAAAAGCAACATTAATTGTTTGGTGCGTCACAGTAAGATTGCACTAACATGTTTTTTAGACCAATGAAGAGAGAAACAGAAAGAGACTAATCAAATCATGACATATATTGCAAGTGATGCTGCTTTCATTAGTTGAGAAAAAAACCAAGATATTGCCGTAGTCAATTTTTGTTGCATTTATATGGTTGGAGTTCCGTTTATAGCATGCAATGTCTATAGTCCCTTTGATGCAATTTTTTTTTTTCATGTCCATTTCAGAAGTGAAATTGTCTTCCAAATTTTGCTACACACATTTTTTTTTAACACTAAAGAGATCATGAGATTTTAACAAATTCAAATTGATTGATAAAAAATTTTTAATAATTATTTAATGTGACTATATTTACCACAATATAAATTCAAAATATCACTTAATCGAGAATAATTTCCTGCAAAGTGATTTCAACAGTTGTTGGTTTGCTACCACTTATATATATATATATATATATAATTGTACGTAGGACACTATCTTATGATGGGCATATATGCATGACCACTCATATAAAGTGATGAGTCAGACCAAATTATACAAGGAGACCAATTAATTTATAATAAGAATGCAGTAAAAATAAAGTATATTGTTATGAATTGGGTGATTAATTAAGTAATTGATCAATTACCAACAAAAAAGGTGACCATGTGAGACTCCTTCTGTTGCTGAGGTTTAAGAAACTTCATAGCTTTTTTTCTGTCATTGTTGGCGAAGTGCTTTGTGAAAATGGACTCCACTTCATCCATTAGTCTAACAACCTTATCAATAAAATATAATATACATAAATATTACATATATATTTATATAGTTAATGCTTATTAAGAAAACCATTAATTTAATCTCATTGTTCTCCACATGTACTTACCAATATTAGGAAAAAAGCAAAACGTATTTAACCACTCAGGACATTATTTTTTTGCCTTAGAGACTTTGCGGTTTTTGTGTATTTTGGTGTAGACATTAGTTGGTGGGTGCATGAATCATAAAAAATCAAAGTTCATGTGCATAAACAGCTAGTTTTTCCAAGCACTATATGCCCAATAACAAGGCATTTTGTATTGCTACATGAATAATAATATAATAACATCTTACCTTATCAGAGCTAATGAAGTGGGATCTCTTCACTGCTTTTAGATAACTTGCTGATGCCTGCTGGTTTGATACCTGCTAGTGTTCAAATTGAATTCCAATTAATTAAATTTTACTTTTTAAAGTGCTTTTAATAGTGCACATTGAAAACAACATTCAAAATTAATAGTTAAAAGTTAAATTCCTAATTTCACAAATTTAAAATAAGTTTAGTAAAATTAATAATATCGTTAACTTTGTTAAAAAAAATAAGCCTTTATTAATATTCCAGTTTAAATCAATCAAGAAAATAAAATTGTAATGCTCGTTTTTTCGATTAACCATGTTAATTTGTTGATGAATTATAAGGTTAAAAGTAAAGAGAGATGACTAAAACTAAACTAATCTAAACTAAGATTAAAAATTTGAAGTGGAAAAATATGGGTAGGAGCTATAGCTATCATGAGTGATCACTTAAGTAGTTAGGAACAAATACTGGTCGCATATTTGTTCCTAACATATGCCACCCCTTATTTGGTGCAGTGATATTGTAATTTGGTGAGTAATCTGGATGACCAGGGACCAATTTCCTACACTCCCTCACCATGTCAAATACATGACGGTACCGAACTTTAACTTTATTTCAATTTAATCACCAAACTTTATTTTGTATCTTTTTAGATACAATATTTTTATTTATTTTCACAATAGTGACTCACAAACTCTTTTGGCACCTGAACAATCCAAAATTACTATTTTAATTCAGAATTAAAGATTTTTTATAAATAAGTCCATATTTTCTTTACATTTATTAAAACTCATTTCGAGTAGTAACAAATTCGGAAATTATTGTGATTCCACTTAATAAGATCAAACTCATTTTGAGTAGTAACATAGACTAGGAGAAGGTAAACTTCTAAATTTTTTGTAACTTTTGCACTAAATTGAAAAAATAAAGAGATTGAGGGATTAAAATGATTTGAAGAGAAATTTAGATAACTGAAAATTTTTAGCAGTACTCTTTTTGAAACAAAATTAAAGTTTAGTCACCAAAAAGAAATAAATTGAAGTTTAATACCCAAACTGTAATAAATATAAAGTTGGATAACCACCGTTGTATTTAACCCTCCTCACCTCTATACTAATAATATTAGCACACTAACCATTTGTACTAAAGCCAAAAAATTACTGGTAGCATATAATTTTGGAGAATAGGTTGTTAGTCTCACACTCATCATGTGAGATGTGCATATATTTAGCTGGATATCATTTTCTTCATCAATACAAATTATCAGATATATATGCAGATATTTTTCATGTGGTCACTGTTTGTCTTCTTTATAGCTTTTGAATTTCTTATAACAAATTGAAAATACCCAATGCTCTAATCTTTTTCTATAGACTAATAATTAATATATCTATGCATTAGCTTGGCAAAATTCTTCATATTTATATATACACATACATTACCTTGTCAAATTTCTTGAGAATTTTTGTAAAAGCCACCATGTTCAATGAGCTGAATCCCAAAAACAATATAAAGATTAGCATCTGGCTAATACAGGAAAAAAATTATCATAATCGCAACTAGACAAAACATCAACATACCATACAACTAAATTCGGTTGTACGTAAAATCAATGCATGTAATGTTGCTCAGATGAATTTTTCACACTCCAACTTTGAGACTAATTGCTCAAAGTACTACTGCTGAAGTTGGAGTTTGATTTATGTATTAAGCAAATTAAACAACTTATTTATGTACACAAAATTAATTATTATTATAATTATTGTGACCCCATCAACTATAAATTAAGGTGATGTAAAGTGATACATATGTGTCATTGTGTTAAAATTTCCTAAAATTTTAGGGTATTGTTCCTTTGTCAAAACGGTGAAGGCATAGCCATATCATTGTCAGCAGCCTTCAAGAAATATGTAAGCATTATGTAGAAAATGAACTTCCATGCAGATCATCCTATTATAATTGTTGCATTAGCAATAGTTTAGTACTAGCTATTTTTTTCCAATGCTTCTATCTAATCTAAAAAATTTAATTATGAAGTGCAATAATAGCTATCAATTATTAGCATAAAATGATCGAATATTTATTTCATATATCGAAAATTAACCTGTAAGTTCTTAATAGGCCAAGGCCGCGATAGAGCTCAACAAAGGCACTCCTGATCATCTTCTCAGCACATTGAATTTTCTTCCTGTTAATGTAATCTCCGGGACCTTCTTTTTTTGGATTATTAACCAAATCTTCCCAAAGCATTGATGTAATTGCTGAGATTGTTCTTGTTGGTGTTGTTGCAGGAATGTCAATTCTCATAGCCATTTTCGGCTTCCCGCTCTTCCTTTTCGACCTTGTCGATGCTGAGTTAATAAAATTCACACCATTTTTCTCTAGTGCTGCAATTACTTCATCAGTCTCTGAGGATTCTTCAGAATTATCATTCGATTCAATTGTAGCCTCTGCATTAATCACTTAAATTAGTCATAACCTATGTACTTGTATCATTTAATTATTTCTATTAGTTTGAGTTGGCTATAATTAATTAGTTTATGAATATATGTAATTTTTTTTTGGGTGCAAGCACTGGAATTATTTACACTATATTCAATACGAAACTAATTTTTGTTTGCTATTGATGGCTGACATATTCTCAAGAGAATTTTACTTGATGAAAATTTGAACATAACCACTTGTTATGTAATGTTCTTAGACAAAAACTCAATAAGACGGTGTACCATTAAATCAACTCTTTAAAGCATATATAAATTTTGATTTGATGATACTGGTGTTATATTCAATTACATATGAGACCTCAAATTAACATTGGAGCTTAATTAACAATATAGATAAAGAAATAGAGAGAAAAGAAAGTGTAGATTACTCTGGTGTGCACTTTTTATAGATGCTATAAATTGAAAAAAACTTTGTGTGAAAACGGTTCGACAAATATGGAAATCTTAGGAAAGATTGTCAACTTTTGGTAGATGTTGATGATAAGGTTACGGGAGATGAAGAACAGCAAGAAAATTGCTGTGCGAACCAATCTTTATTTTGTTCAAGTTATCATCATCATCAGCTTTATCGATATTATTATCATCAAGAAAATAAATATCATCTGTACAACACCAAGATAATTAATATCATCCATCAACTTATATGAGTCGCTGAAGCATGCAAGACCCAAAAGCAAATTTCTCTTTTTAGAAAGTGACATAAAAAATATTCCCTTGTAGAAAATAAATAAGTTTGAAATAAAAAAAAATACACATAATTCAATATGTAATTCCTTATACTAAAAAAATATAATTATACAATATATATAATATAATATGTTTAACGCTGCCATGAATCTGATAATTTATATATATATATATATAGTGATAGATATTACAATTTGTGCGAAATTACATTTTAACTCATATATATATATTTTTTTAGACCTGCCACATTTATCTTTATTATATTTGTATATATATTAGATTCAATGTCTATGTTTACATTTTCTTTTAATTAATTTTTTATTTTAAAATTTTAAAAGAGACAAGATGTTTATATTGCCTTTTTCAACCTACCCATTTGACGCATTGGAGACAGGACTTGGACTAATAGAATCAACATAATTAGTTAATTACAAAGAAGATTACCATATTACCCTCAGAACACTCTAAGAAGCTACTACATATACATCATGATATAAAAATGTTAATAAAGAAATAAATTTAAAAATAAAAAAGTTAAAGAAACCTTACCTGAATAATCAGAATTCCGGGGAGAAGATGACCAAGAAGGAGGAATACTTCCGGTAACCGGTTTCCGGCGACGGTTGTTGAGAATTTGCTTGAGATCCAACAAAATCTCTAGCTGTTTGTTAAGAAGCTCACCTCTTTCAAGCAACTCACCTTCTCTAGCCTTGTAAAATTGGTTTACTTTGTTTAATTCTTCATCTAGTTTTTCAAAAAACACCCTCACCTATATTGCATACAAAAACACATGTACATATTATATGACACATAATTAACATTTAACATGATGAACACATTAATATCAAGTTAAATTTAACCTCATCTTCCTCAGAAAACAGCTGAACAAGCTCAGTTTGGTACACTTCTTCTTCATCTCCATCTTCCATTGTTTTTCTTCTCACCTGTAACCAACAAAATTAATTAATGTTACTTGAATCAAATACCTCTCCTTCTCCTTTTAATTTGTCTTTTTGGTGTCTTTTTCATAAAATCATTTTTAGGGCATGGGGCCTTTTTTTTTTCTCATTGCTGCAGGTGTTTATTCACGATGGTTTCGTGATGCTATGCATCTATACATAACCGTTTTCCTTGATTTCGTGAGAGATTAATTAAAGAAGCAACAAAACAATTTTTTTAAAAAATAAAAACATTTTAATATTATTATTGAAGAAACAAATATATATATAAATAGTCCCCCAAAAAAAAGGACTATGCTTGCTGGAATATGACAAAACTTCCAATTCTAGCTAACACTAACACTAACGTTACACTAATTAATTAACAATACCCATCATTAAGTGTTTTAGGTTTATGCCTCCATTTATATCGAAAAAAAAAAACCCCATCAATAGTAAACTCTTTTGTCTCACGAAATAACCCAAAAAATTTGAAGATGTTATTTAAACGTGCCCAATTTATATTGCTTAATTTTGTTTCATTATTGACTATCATTCGGAAAAATATTTTATTATATTATATTGTATTATGCTTCTAAATTTAGAGGTCACTTCTAAATTAGTGAACGTGGGGTGAAATTTTGAATGAAAAAGATTTGGACCCACAAAATCAACGGTGATGAGTGAGTGATTGTGTGTATATATACACAAATCAAAAAAAAGTTAAGAGTTTTAGCTGAGAGAATCGGAGTTGTGAGTGAAGAAAAGATGGTGAAATGGTACGTAAAAGCAGACCGAAAGAAAGTGCACCATAAAATTAAAAGGTATGTATGTGCACCATAAAATTAAAAGGTATGTATGTATACCGGCGAAGCTACCCATTACAATAAAATATAGAAATATAAAACCCCATATTTGATTTTTTGTTTGTTAACTCGTTATGAATCCATGATATATGCATATTGGCCAAGAACACACACTCAAAAAGCAATATATATATTTATAAATATATTTACTGAGGTTAACTAATTAACTCAAAACTAATTTTACAATTCTGGAGTGGAGTTTTTTTTAGTTGGAAAAGAGTGAAAATAATTAATGTAAAGTTAAAGAAATATATATATATATACCTGAATGATCTCAGTAGTTTTGTTATTGGAAGAAAAGAAGTTGGTGGTGAATTTGGAAGCAAAGAAGCGAATGGGATCGAGAATGGAGAGACCGAAGTCATGGTCGAGCTGTGGAGGTTGTTTTGGAATTCTTGAAAGTTTGATCTTCTTTATCTGTTTCTTGAGCTGCCAATAATTAACAAATGCTTCTTTCCATTCTGGAATTAGTTGAGCTTCAAGTTCCTTTGAGAACTTCACCATTTTATTTCTTCTGCTTCTGCTTCTTCTTCCTCAAAATAAATGAAGATGAAGAAGAAAAAAGAGAGAGAAATAAGAGCTTGTTGTTAAGGGTGTAAGCTATGGAGAGGGATTAGAGAGGTTTATATATATATATATAATTTTATATGTATGTATATATGGAAAGAGAGATAGCTCTAAAGGAGGGAGAGACGTGAGGAGAAATGAATAAGCTAAGGGTTGCTTGTTAATAGTGGGAAAATTCTTCTTTTTTTTTTGTGACATTTGACAAGATTTTCACCTTTCATACAATTATTTGTCAAAAAGTTATGTTTTACAAACTAATAATAAAAAGAATGGATAAAATTTCTGACAAAAAATTTAAGAGAATTCAAGATTTTGATAAATTAGTAAAATCCTATGAGATTTATGTACTACTTTATATTAATGATTTACATTTGAAATATTAAAGTATTAAGTTAAATTTGAAATATGTAACATTTTTATAAAGAAGTATGAAGATAAAATCAAAAAGTGGTTTTCCCATTTTATAAGAGCTACTTACTCAAATATTTTTATAACTAAAGAGCCTAGAGTTAAATTTAAAAGGATACTAGTTTTCACTTTCTAAAAATTATATAATTAATTTATAGCTCTTATTTTATTAAATTTATTTAATTAGTATATTCAAATTATTTTATTTTATTTATATTTTAAAATAATTAAATAATATATATATTATTTTACAGTTAATGCATCTCGCAAATTTACAACTAGTTACAATATAAATTTATAAACAAACTCTTTTAGGTCTTTAATTTTTGGATTTTTAACATTAAGAAAATTTTAAAATTTTTTTACATTTCTTTTTTTTTTATTAAATTTTTTTGCACATTTCAAAGCAAGAAAAAAAATAGATATTTTACATAAAAAAAAGAAATTTTATTCTACTTAATATACTTTTAACTAAGATAACTAATAATATGTTTACCTTTTTCAAATTTTTTTATATTTAAAATTTTTAAAAAAAAAATCAAAAGATCATAATGAATTCAACTTACTAATTTCTTTCATATTCTATATTAGTAATTTTTAATAATTAAAATTATAATAAATTTCACAAATGATCATCTCTAATAGTATTTTTTAAATAATAGTTTTCATTAATAAAAGAAAATTTGTATAATTAAAAATTCTATAAGAACTCTTATCCTTTATTAATTCTTCTATATTTTCAACTATTAGCATCTTCTTCTTTATCTCATTCAATAAAAATTTTGTCCTTGTGTTCAGAGAATCATTGTACCACTTAAAATACCCATATCCAATATTTTTATTTAAATTTCCCTATAGATATATAATAAAATATTAAACGTATTAGAAACTTTTTTGTTAAAATAAAGAACAAAATTAAAAATAAAATTATATAGACACAGTAATGTAGTAATGATGATTAAAGAACATCCTACTAGAATTCTCGTAGTCCATAATTAATGTCTTCAACAGGGGCTCTCTGATAACACAAACATTATACTTAGCAAATCTCTCATTCAATTTCATTTCACTTCTATTGTTGCTTGTTGTTGATATTATGGACGATGATATTTTCGTTTTTCTCCAGATGATTGCATTTATAAGTTGGAATATTATCTGGAGGCAGATGATATTCCAACTTATAAATATAGTTTTAAATACACAAATTAAACATTATAGTACATTTAAATTCGATTATTTGCTTGAAACTGAACTGGGCATTACATCATTTTAATTTATAAAAAAGGATTACAAATTTTTTAGTGTTTTATAACTACATATTATAACAAGATTATATAATTGATTAAGTCTTAAAAAGTTTGATAAATAATCATGGAAAAACACATGCTTAATTTGCTCCCTATATTTTAACCTTTTTTTACATTGCCCCCCTATATAAAATAATTGGTGCATTGCAATCATCTACTTTTATTTACCGGCACATTGAGTCCTGATTAAACGGGAAGAGATAACAGCTATTAAAAAATATCCAGTTTAGTCCTTATAATTTTAAATTATTTCTTTTTAATCCTTATGATTTTTATTTTTAACAAATAAATCCATACAATTGCTAAAATAATTCATTTAAATCTAATAAAAATTTTAAAAATTATATATTTTTTATTTAATTGAAATGTATGTCATCTTTTTTTAATAGATTTATAATATTAAAAATATAAAATTATAAAAATTATAATGTATTTTAATTCATTGAATGTTTATATAATTAATACACAAATGTGGTAAAATTTAATGCATGATAATTTAATTAATAAAAAGGTACATAAGCTATTTAATAAATAAAATACTATTAAAAATTCATAATATTTTACAAATAAAAATAAAGAAAAATATCATCAACATAATTATTTTTCTTACAATTAATACTCAATAAATTAATAATTCTATTAATTAATATTTTTAAAGAATAAAAATTTTAATTTACTATAATATTATTTTTAAACTTATAAATTTATATTTTGCCATATTTGAAAAAATATAATAGACCTTACTCATATT
>CATIWO010371367.1:0-20967 GCA_949673435.1 Macaranga tanarius | reverse complement strand
ATTTGGTAAAGTGATAAACATGAGTTTTGTTCCTTTATAGGTTATCTAAAACCATATAGTGCAGTTTTGTGGAATAATGTGTGTGTAATGAGAAATCCTACTTGGATTGGGACTGGTTCTGCTTGCTATTTCGGCAGGTAGCCCAGCTTTACCCAATTAATATGAGGACCTTAGAGGTTGAATTTAAATTTTTTTAAAAAATAAAAGTTATTCATTTATGTGTTCTAAATTTCTGGAAAAGGGTTTTTCAATTGGACTTGTATAATTTGAGACAATTTAGATGAAGTGTGACCTGCTCACCCTATACTTGCGCATGACACATATCTGAAATTCAAAAAATTTCTCATTTATTATGTAGAACTTGTATTGAGCTAAATTTTGGATATGTTATAACCTTATGTCTAGTTTATATTAAAAATAGAATAAAGTAATTTGGAATTTTGTGGTGAGAGTTATTCACTCTCATGTCTAGCAAGGTCAAGCTATTTTTCAAAAAAAAAAAATACATATAATTTGTTAATTGTTTACTTGCTTGAATGTAATGATATATAATTGAGAAATGAATGTGCATGACATCTATCTATATGTAATTATACTATTATGGATTACATAAATTAAGTATGTGTATGGTTTGTTTGAGGCCACGTGTTGTGGGTCTCACAGGTGGTAAAACAGTTCTAATGTGTAATGAATGTGGAAAATTGCATAAAAGACAATGTTAGAGAACTAAACTGAAAGTATGTTATCATTGTAGACAACCTGGGCATTTTATCATAGATTGCCCAGTAAAGAAACAATAAAGAAGTGAAAATATGAGTACAAGTACTATACTTATTTATCATACTTTTGTGTTGATAAATATAAATTCTGAACATTCACATGTTTGTTATATGGGTGTGCATCCCATATTTATAACACTTATTTGAATATCTATGAGAATATGGTATATGTGTGTTTTATGCTTGTTGGGATGATGTGATTACAAAATTGATAATATAGTTTGGCATTAAAATAGTGAATGATATGATTAATATTATTATGAGAAAAGATTAGGATATAGAACTACTACATCTTTGTGTTAAAAAAATGGTATATGTTGTTATATCGACTGGCTAAGTGACCATCGATAAAATGAAAAGATAATTATGTTGATCGGCTACGTGTCCGTCAATAATTTGAATAAGCCAAACTATGTTAAGAGTGATGTGATTGGGTGAGAATAGGTTTGACCGGGTATCGATTATTAAGATTAGGATGTGAGTGTATGAACTCCTACTTTATGTTAAATATTATGAGATGCTATCTCTTATTGTTGAGATGTGTACGAATATTAAATAAGTATTGAGATGTAAGCTTATGTGAGGTGCACTCAAATGTTATAAATTATACTTATATTCATCTATATATTAATTTGGTAAGTTGTGAGTAATTGTAAGAATGTTGCAAGTGTATATGTGGATATTGGTTCATGTAAGGATATAAATAAGATTAATATATTTGTTGTGAAATATATGATTGAACGAGGTAAATATGAAATATGCTGGTATTAGAATTGTGGTTGTAATTGGTATTTATTATTAACTTGAGGTTAGTTTATTGGATATCAATGATGTTATGTTTGTGATGAAATGTGAACATAGTATGAGATTAAGTCGATTGGCTTTGTGACCATCGACTAGGAGAAATATTGATTTTGTCGATTGGCTTTATGACCATCGACTGTGAGAAATGATAATTATGTTGATTGGCTTTGTTATTATTAACAAGGTGGAATGTGTTGATTATGTCGATTGGCTTTGTGACCATCGACAATGTGAAAGATGGGTCGATTGGCTTTGTGACCATCAACTATGAGAAATGTGATGTCGATTAGCTTTATGACCATCGAAAATGCATAAGGTTGGTTATGTTGACTGGCTAAGTGACCGTCAATAATGTGAAATGTTAATATTAAATCAATTGGCTAAGTGTCCATCGAAAAGATCAAATAAAATGTTGTGAATGTTGTATTGTGTTGAAATGAATGATTGAAAGAGGTGTGAAGTAAATATGAATATTGAATGAGAATTGTGTTACTTAACATGAATTGGACAATTATGTAATGAGAAATGAAATGTTATATATATATGTGTGTTTAGAAAGTGGAAATGTGTTGAATGTATTGATGGAAGATGGTGTGAAGTAATGTTTGATTATTCAAATGTGAATGATAATTTACTGTGGTTATTGGAAATGGTGTGAAATGAATATAATATTGAAATATAAATAGTAGAATTCTATATGTAGATACTTTAAGCTTGTGTTTGTGAATGAGATTTATTGTATAAAAGAGCTATTGAGACTATGAAGGTATGAATGTAAATGTTTGAATATGAATGTTTGAACTTGTGATTGATTGAGTACCATACATTTATAAATGAAGTGATAATGTTAAGTACATCTTTGAAGTATTTCTAAATTACTTAGAGCCTTATTTGAGAGGGGGAAGTTGTATAGCTTTTATAAGGCTTAAATAAGGGGAATTTTAAGATTTTGTAAAAAAAAAATATTTAATCCAAGATACGTTGGACAATATGTAATTGTAGAGTGGTGAATAACTGAACCCAATTGGGATTATTTATAGAAATGTAGTTATTTTTATTGCAGAATTGACCCTACTATAGTAGGGAGATGATTATATTTTAGGAGAGGTTCTGCCAAATTTTTGGCAGATTCCTCATAAATTATACTTATATCATTAGGTTCTTATGATAAAGTCTAGTGTGCAAAGGACGAGTTATGATCTAGGGGTTGTGTTATGAAATGAGAAGGATGGTATGGAGATGCTACAAGTGGATTACTAATTTAATACTATGTGAGATTAATATATGCATTATAAATGTGGATGTCCAAAATAAGCAGTGGAGGAAGAAAGAGATTCCAATAGTGTAAGTGAAATGATGTCACCATTCACCTAGAGAAGCAACATGGTGGGTAGAGGAGTTAATGAAGCAAAAATGTCTATGATTATTTTCTGTAAGTGTTGAGTAATAAATTTCGGGGACGAAATTTTTTTTAAAAGGGGAGAATTATAACACCCGCCCTCTAGTATACATATTTTTTACGTATATATATATTGCAATTAATACAAAGTCTAAGGGTGGATCTAATTTAAGTTGGGAATATGTTTGATTGTAGAGAGGGATTTAATTACAAGGAAAGTTAGGAGTAGATTGTCATAATCAAAAGTTATGGGTTATTGTGTACTAATTCCATTTTATTAAGGGGCATAAATGTTATTGTGGAGATATTTGACAATATTTATCAAGAGTATTTTTATTATTTTATTAAGTGATAATTTGGCATTTAATTAAGGGACACCTTGGACTATACTTGGTGAGTTGTGATTGGTGTGTGTTGTGTGAGTGAATAAAAGAATATGTGTGTTGTGTGTTAGTAAGTGTAACACCCACACTTTAGATTCATCATTTATGCATTATGTTATCATAACATGGGGAGTATAATTATGGTTTATATTTAAGTTGAGTATGTACTTTTGGGTAGAGAGGGGCCTTATTGTTAAGAAAGTTAGGAGTTAACTACCATATTAGAAAGTTGTGGAGTGTTGGATAATATACCCAATTCATTAAGGAATCTAGGAGGAATTATGGTGATATTTATTTATTATTTTATTAGAATTATTGTAGAGATTGTTGATAATTATCTATTATTATTATTATTATTAAGATATTAGTGTATTATGTAATTATTATAGAAGACTTTAAGGGGGCAATTGGCATTATTTGATTGGTGGTTAGTGTAAAGGTGTATATGTATGTGTGTGTGAGTGGGATTTATAGAGAAAATTGGTAGAAGAGAAGAGAGTGTTCTTGATTATTTTTTTTAGAGAGTTTGATCTTATGTTGGCTAGCTAACAAGAGGATTAAGAAGCTTTAGGAGGCCTATATTATATTGAAGCATCAATTTGGTAAGTTTTCTTGTGTTTTGAGTTGTTTTGAATTAAATTTTGTTGGTTGCAAATTCGAGTAGGAATTACCCTATTTTTTAGTCATTTTGTTCTTGCCATATCTTGAGTTATACAACTCTAATTTTAGCAAGCTTTAGTGTTCTGGAAACCTCAGAGAGTCTTTTACATTTCTTATGATTTGAATTTTGTTAAATTCTATTGTTTTAAGGGGTTAATAGGGCCGGCCATTTTCTTGCTGCT
Organism: Macaranga tanarius; assembly: GCA_949673435.1. Classification (NCBI taxonomy): domain Eukaryota; kingdom Viridiplantae; phylum Streptophyta; class Magnoliopsida; order Malpighiales; family Euphorbiaceae; genus Macaranga; species Macaranga tanarius. The sequence goes on along the minus strand of CATIWO010371367.1, from coordinate 16,760 downwards.
GTGAATGCCCTGTTTTACCCGGGTGGATTGTAAAATCCATATTTAATTATTTACATGTCCAAATTAAATTATTCCAATTGGAATTTGTTGTAAACACATAACCCTAGATTTTGTAACAATTTTAGGGTTATTGTACTTGTGTGAGTATGCCTAGGTCTTGTTGAACTTTGAGCAATTAGTGTACTTTATGAGGTTAGGGTGATTTCAATGTTGCTTGTTGAATTGATATACATGAAATTGTGTAGGAATTCATAAAGTGAAGGAAAGCACTCATCATTGAAAGAAAAACCCTTTTTAAAGTAGGGAGAACTTGGAGGTAAGTAACTATTGATATATATTGTGTATATATGATTGGCTTTAATGTGTACTATTGTGTATTCCTAAAATAGAATTGAATGAATACATGATGCGGAATGAGTTCCACCTTTTTGGTGTATTGGATATGTGAGGATATATTGGTAATGATAATATACGAAAATGATGATATGTGTGTGCATGGTGGTATATTATTGATATATGGTTGGTATATTCTCTATTTTGATTTGGAAGGTTGAATGTTGTGAATATAAGAATGAATTGGTAATCATGGAAGAGATGTTAATATGAGGATTGTTTCAATAACATTGTGTTGAATATATGATGTGGAATGAGTTCCACCTTTTTATGTATTACAAATGTAATGAGGTGTAAATCAGTGATGATATATGAGTGTTATGTAATGGACACTATAAATATGTATGTTATATGCTATGAATGTGAGCATGGATGAAATATTGGTGAATTATTAATAATGAATTATTATGATGTGTTGTGCTTCACAAGAAGGTGAAACGAGTGAGGAATTGGTGATTATGAGAAAGGTGATATTGATTAGCTTTGTGACCATCGATTATGAAAAAAGTAAGATCGATTGGCTTTGTGACCATCAATTATGAGACAAGTAATATCGCTTGGCTTTATAACCACAGCCGGATAATGAACAGTGAGAATGGAATGTGAATGTATGAACTCTTGAAATGTGTGAATTTGGTTATGAGTACCAAATATATGTGAAATATATATTTTATGAAATTTGTATATGTCATGGATACTAACTCTTGCATTGAAATACGCATACTATAATTTATACTCTTGAATGAATTGAAATGTGAGAATAGGTTGATTCTAGTTGTGGATTGTTGAAATGATGTATATGGATGTTTAAATCTTGTGAATTATATGTTGATGATTGAACTAATGATGTTTAGTGGGTGTAGGAAGTGTTTTTAAGTTTGAATTTAGTTATATACGAGTATAGAATGGAGTGTTAGGTGTTTGAGTGGCTTGAATTGAAGTATATTCATATGCTTTAACATCATTAGTCATTTCAAGGGTATTTTAGTCAATCTATATAAATGAATTCAGTCCTGTTGTCTTCATGAAAGTTGTATCCCTCAGAGTTAGCTTTCTATAGCTTTTTGAATCACTTGATTCTGAGTTTTGTAGAGGGAGTTATGACCAAAAGAGTACGATATGGTCTGTAGGCCATATGCCAAGTGCAGAATTTCAGGCATGGCCATGCGCCATTTTGGCACGGCCATACTGTCCCAGAGAAAAAAAGGCACGAATCAGGTACGACCGTGCATACCCCTTGCAGCCATGCCAAAAAGTGGCGCGGCCGTGCAATAATCAGGCGCAGCACTTGTAGGATTGTAGTATTTTGACCATAACTTGAGCTGTAGAGCTCAAAATGAGGCGTGGTTTGTTGCTACAGAAAATTTAATGAGTCTTATACAATTATATATTTTGATATTGAGTAGAATCTATCTTTAAGATTCTCAAAATGAGCTTAACATTTTAGTGCTCACTTACTCATTCTTCATTAGGACTCCCGTACGCACTCGATGTAATGCCAATGGTAATGTAACTCTATGAGGATTGTATATAGACTAAGTAGAGGATTGAAAGACTATATTATCATTATGAGAATGTATCTTATATATATATATTTATATGCCTCATTTAATCAACTCTTATGTGATGGGTATATGTGTGCAACTATTTTCGTAGTTGCTTATTGAGTTGCAAGCTTACCCCTTTACCGTTGGAATTTTTTAGGAATTAAGTAGTCAAAGGGCTTAAAGCTTGCATTGGAGTCATAGGTGGGCCGAAGTGAGCTATGGTGTACCCAACCTTCATCCTGCATATCATAAGGCATTGTTGTGTATCAGATAGCTATTGTAGTATGTATGTATCAATTAGAAGGGCATGTATGTAATACTTAGCATGTATGTACATTATGAGTTGTGGGTACATATATATGAGTATTCTTTTATGGGGGAACTTTTATTATACTTAATGTGAGATGCTTGATTGCCATGTGTTAATGTTTGATTGTGCCACGTGTATGATTACGTTTCGAGGCGTCATACCAGGCATCGACTATTCACTTTTATCAACTCACAACTATATAGTAACATATGTATCCAGCCCCAGGCATCGGCTATACACATTTACCATATTCATATGTAAAGTAGAATGTATATCCGGCCCCATTTCCATTCGAACACACCAATTATTTTGGTTTAATTCTCTTTCCCACATTTCAACACCTTCCCGAACTAGTTATCATTTAACATAATTTAGTCTCTACATCTGAGACTCATGAGTTCGCTGAATGTTATCATGCTTCATGATTAACCACTTGAAATTTTTATTCTTACAACCTTTAAATTGAATAAAATTTGATATTCTATTCATAATTGTTTACTTTAGGAATTAAGCTTTCAATTACCCTTTTTTCTTCAAGGAATTTAGGATCCACATCAAACTTCAAGTTCAGTCCATGAATTCAATTACCCAATAACTTATATTTGCAACTTAATAATATACATATATCTCTAATTTCCTTTCATACTTTAGTTTTCATATGTATCTAAATTTGCACAACTTAACTTATATATTTAAACTCTAGGTCTGTGACTTGAAGATTTATCCTCTTTACCCGATATATCAAGAACTCCATTTTACTTTATATAATAATTAGATTTTGTTTTACTTGATTTTGTGAAATCACACTATTGCTAGTGCTCCTGAATATTCATAACTCTTTTGGGTTTAGTTTACATTTCAAAGTCTACGTTTTAATCCATTTATACTGCAAAACCAACCTATAGAGGCGCCGCCTCAGCTTCACTAAGGTGTCACCTTAGTACTGAGGCGTCATCTTTGTATATTGAGGCGTCGCCTGATTGTTCAGGCGCCACTTGAGTACATTGCAGACTCCATCTGCTATAAAATTTTGACAAAATTCAATCCCAAAACACTTTTTCTTACCCCAATTACAAGAATTATAACTATAATACCAATTCCAGTTTTTCAAACACTATAAAACATGCACTTGAACATAAAATAGTTATAATTTTCTACCAACAAAAACCATAAATTCTAACATTATACTCAAAGATTTCAAACTAAAAACTTAAAGAAAAACAATAAAAGATATTCACTTATAAGTTTAGAAGCTCAAAATTGATCAACTTGAAAATTCTTGGAACCCTAGCTACAGTGTCCTTGTCTCCTTTTTTTTCTTCTTTCTCAGCCTTCTTCTTCTTCTTACTTCTTTCTCCCCCTTCTGCGTTTTCAACACATAATTTATTTATTTATTTATTTATTTTTATCCTTCATATTTCCTTCCTTTCCTTAACAAATTATCGTATTTCTTTTTCCTTTCAATTAAGTCCTTATTTTCTTTCAATTTAATCCAAACTTTCTATATTTGATTTTATTTCTAATTAATTCTTTTAAATGCAATTTCCTCCCAAAATAACTCAAACATATTTAATTAAATTTTAAACTATTAGTAAATCTCATTAATCCTATCTTGAGGACACGTATGTTACACAACTGATACCTGTATACTATATGATAGTTATTATGTATATATTTGCCCGTAAATTCTTTTATCTCAATTAGTGAACACACATTCACAATGTTTTGAATAAATTCACTTGCTTCTACTCCACAACCATCAAATGGATTTGTAAAGTCATGTATAGTTATCATAAAATTGGCCAGACTAAACCTATTCATGTATATAGACTTGCTACAGCTCAATCTGTTAAGGTATTTCAGTGGTCATCTTAATGTAAGTTATTGTTAATTGCCTAATTGGTGATGGAAAATTGACTAGATGTCATTTAACAGGGTCGCATTCAAAAAGAATATTTAGTAAATTGAAGCTTGAGCATGTAGTCATTGGAAATGGGCAGTTTCATGAGGAAAGAGTGATGTCTAATGGCATCATAAACACGGAGGTTCGTCATATCCTTTTGTTTTTTTTTTTAAATAAAATTACACCAGTGTTGTGCTTTGGCCAGAATTTGATGTTCTTAACTTAATTCAAGATTCATTGGCCAAAGCTACTGCAGCGGAAATGTAGAAAGTCTATCAAAATGAGTTAGGATCCCTACCTGTTCCATTAATTGTCCCTGCAAGATAGAAGATGTGAGTCTCTTGCCTTTCCATTTTACATCTAAATTTGTTTTTCCCTCGAACAAAATTTTACAACATGATTTCATATGTTAGATGTACTTTCATGAGGCGGATAATGAGGATAAGGATGAAGATACCACAATAGAAATTAAGAACATGTACTGAGAAAATGTAAGCTTCTTAACGTTAGTTACAAGAGCAAGTTCATATATCATAAATAACATGCATACTGTGAATAAATAACTCCTTATAAATTTAGGTAAGTTATGGCTTCTAAGATTCATAAGTACGACTTTTTATCTAGATTGTAAAATATAATTTCAATAGCAATGATTCATAATGTTATTGGGTTCAGTTTGATAATGTTGTTCTTTTGCTTTGAACTACACTTGTGCTTCCTAAGCACTTGAACATATTTCCAATTCCCAATAACTGTATCATATGAATTCTTTTTAAATCATATCACTGGTGTAATATATTCAGTATAGATAAAACTCTCCCATTTGAATGATCATGCAATGGAAATTATTTTTGTTACTTATAGTGGCAGCATTAGTACTGAGTAGTTGGGATCATAACTAGCAAAGAGTAATGTGACACTTCAACTTAATTGTTATTTGACTCATTATTATTGATATTATATATATATACTATAATAAATAAAAATATCTTAATAAATAAATAAATAAATAGTTTATTAAAAATAAAATAAAAATAATTAAAAACAGCCCACAGTTGTGCGGAAACAAGACTAAAAATGATCAAACCAAACCATTCAAAGTATTGTTTATGGTTGCAAAGGTTGATTAATATATTAAAAAATATATATATATAACTTATTAATAAATAAAATTATATATGTATATAATAAATTGACATAATCAATAACATGTCAAATAATAAATAATTTTTAATAAAGAAAAAATAAATAATATATTAATCAATAAAAAATAACAATAAATATAAGTAGTTCGCGTAACGCGTGGATATACTACTAGTTAATTTAATTATAAAAATTTCTTAAAAAAGAATAAATTATGATTTTATGTTTATAAAATAAATAATATTTTAATTATAACGAGTGAAAAAATAATAATTTATTCAAATTATAATCAGCAATTGGGCTAAAAATTTTAATATTTTTTTTTATGGATAAAAATTTTAATATTTTACCAAAAACTTTATTTTTACATTTTTTATCGACCCTTTTCCATGAAATTAAAATATTTGACATTCAATAGGGAACTGATTCGGTCGATCAAAGAACAAGCAACAAAGAAATTTAAGGCAAGCTAAAAAACCAGAGGCAAGAGATGAAGAATAACCATATATAATCTCCTTTTGGGTGCGTTTCTTTTTCTCATTTTTAATAAAAGATTCAATCTTTTTTGGCTTTTGATGCTGGTAAAGAACTCTAATGAGCATTGTAGTTTTTCGTTCAAAAAATAAGATTTGGCAAAAACCCATTTATTTTTAGCTGATATTTTTACATGGGTAGTGAACTTTTCTTTGTTTTGTAGTGGTGATAATGGTGTTGTTCTGTTGTACGACTGTACATGAGTTGATACTTATGCTTTGTGTTTGATTCGTAGTTGTATGCTTGTTTCTTTAGGGTTACTGAAATGTTAAATTGATGCAAGTATGGATTTTTTTTCTGTGTTGGGAGGAGGGGACTATAATTTAGCCACAAAGATTTGTTTTTTTTTTTGTAAACTCTATATAAATGAACTGTACTTTGTTGCAGTCTAAGGTAAAAATTCTGTGATTCGAATGATTGAGTAATGTATATAAGGAGCATTAGTGTTCCTTAATGACATGGTCTTGTTTTTTTTTTTTTTTAGCGGACATCACGGTTGCAAAATGCAAACTTGTTTCATTTTGTCTGTGACTCATTTTTTCTGTAAACTAAAGGTCCATGTATGCTACTGGCCAACTAGTCTTGTTCCTGTATGTCTAATTTCAATCATTTGATAGTATATCATTCATTAATTGGCATAATGTTTTGGCTGTTAGCAAGAAATTGTTGCTTTATTAGTGTTTGACGCATCTCATGCCCCTTATGACCATGTACTGATATCTTGTTGTCTTGTTGTTTCTGGATGATCTTTCTGGTAACCTAATCAATCCATTTCATGGATTTGCTTCTTTGATTCTCATTGCAGATGAAAATGTCTATGTTATACTTAGAGAAAGTGATGGATTAGGGGTGCAGACTATTAAGCAATTGTTGTAGAGAGGTTAATAAGTCAATTTCTGCTTTATCGTCCTATCAAGTATGTTATAATGTTAATTGAATAATTATTATATACTTGTTGCCTCTGTTACTAGGTCTAAGAGTACTGATGGGGACAAAGCGCACAAGGACTCCTTCACAAAATGAATATGCAAATGAACTTTCTGTCCCACCAGGTTTTGTGTCTCTGACATCCTTTAGGCTGAGGAAAGTAGAAAGTAGTGAACATTCCTGTAGTTCCATGACCTCTGCAAGTACACAAGAAGGAGATCAAATCCGGACAGATTCAACATTCAATGAGGTTGATGTAGCTTCACTGAAGAGATCACTTTGGCATCAACCATGGATGCTCGACTGCCAGAACAAAGTAAACCAACAGGAATCTGATTCTGAACAAGTTGCTACTGTTGATCCAAAGGTGAGCTCTTGGGATATAGCCCATTGATTTTACTATGATGAAAGGTGCATGTATACATATTTCTGTCCTATGCTCTGTAGTGAGCACATTAAGTAACATAATCTGATGTTCATGCAAGTTTTGCGTTTGCACATATTCCTCATTCATATATTGATATATTTCTTTCAGAAAACTATGCTGTGTGATTCTGTAAAATATTTCTAGATCATGATACCTGTTAATACAATTCTAATCTAAATTTCTGTGGATGAACTCCTTTCCACATGATGCTGAAATTGTCAACAATACATTCCTGAAGGACTACAAAAGCCTCAATTGGACTTATGTTTTTCTTTCTGTTTCTTTTTCTCCTTCTTGGCTGTTAGAATCATGAGTTATGATATTTTGTTCTTTTCCTCACAGGATCCTCCTTCAATAACTCCTCTCCCGAGAGGGGTTGCCCATGGATGTTTAGATTGTAGTAATTGCCTGAAGGTTGATGTTCACTGTAAAGATAGTATTTTCGTAACTCTGTTCTATGAAGTGTACTGTACCAAACATCTGGTGCTTAATGCTCATGATCATTTTTTGAAGCCTTGGAATAGGTAATGGCGAGGTGGCATCCTGAAGATGCAAGAAAGGATGTCCTTGAAGAGACTCCTGTTTTCTATCCTACTGAAGAGGTCATTCTTGTCTAACTAATAAATAACATTTGTTTATTTCATTGGTTCTGCTTCCATTTGTATGTTTCTAGTTTCTGAGTCTATTTAAGATAGAGAATGCTTTATCCGCCAGAAATCTCATTCCTAAAGTAAGCATGAATTTTAACTGCAGGAATTTAAAGACACAATAAGTTATATTGCAAGTATACGCCCCAAAGCGGAGCCATATGGAATTTGTCGTATTGTTCCTCCTTTTACATGGGACCCTCCCTGCCTCATTAAGAAAAAGGACATTTGGGAAGCATCATCTTTTGCTACACAAATCCAACGGATAGATGGGCTTCAAAAGCATCATTTACAGGGGAAAATGGCTAGTATTTATGCAAATGGAAGCTGTAAGAGGAGAAGCAGCTTTAGTTTGGATTCGGAGAATGTTGTTGATAATGGATGCACTGATGATACTGATGGAGTTGGTTGCTCTGATGTTGAAAGTTTTGAATCTGAAATGGGTCCTGAATTTACTCTTGAAACTTTCCAGAAATATGCTGATGATTTCAAGAGTCAATACTTTTCTGCCAAAAGTAACGATTTGGGTCCAGATGTGGATTCTGCTGTGAATCAAGAGAGCAGGGAACCATCATTGAGTGATATTGAAGGTGAGTACAGGCGAATTGTTGAAAATCCTACTATGGAAATTGAGGTAAGCACATTCAATATCTTTTATTTTATTTTTTTCAATTTTATTGGACAGCTTATATTATCATTCTGGTATGCTGTTGTAGGTGCTTTGTAGTGGGGACCTGGACAATGGAGTTTTTGGCGGTGGATTTCCTATCAAATCTCATTTCTCAAAATTGTCTGATAATCATGATTATTTAAATTCAGGGTGGAACTTAAAAAATACACCTAGGCTTCCAGGTTCTCTTCTTTCTTTTGAAAGCTTCAAGACTTCTGGTGTTTTAGTGCCTCAACTTAAAATAGGAATGTGTTTCTCATCCTTCTGCTGGGTAAGATGCAAAGATTTTTAATTGCTTAGCAATAAGCTGATTGCACGTGATTATTTGCTGCATATTTTAATTTAACTGAGAGTAGTTCCAATCTATGATGAATCATCAATGTTACATGTGTGCTTTGCCATTTTCACCCCTTCAGTATTCTGGTTCCGTATTGATTAAGTTAAATTTGAAAAACAGCAAGTTGAAGAGCATCACTTGTACTCGCTCTGTTACATGCATTTGGGTGCCCCTAAAATATGGTACGGGATTCCTGGGAGATACAATATTAAGTTTGAGACTGTTATGAAGAAACACCTTCCAGAGTTTGTGGAACAGCCTAAATTGCGGGATAGGCTGGTGAGTAGTAATAAAATTGTGCTTTGATTGCATCATGCAGGAGTAATGAGTTTTCTTTTTAATAAACTGCATCATTCCGTGGCTTTCTGCTTTTCTGATCATGCAATAAGCTAAATAATATAGAAAGGTGTTTTGCATAAAATCTGTAAGGAGCTTTGTTTATTCTCTGTCCATGTCCTTTTAAGCTTATTTGTAATTTACCATATTTAAATGTAAATATTCTTTGCTCTTGTCATTTGCTGTAATGAATCTTATTATTAGTTTTGCTTTTAAGTTCTTAGTTTCACTGTCTTTTTCTTTTGTGCGGCTTGTGTAAACCTTTCAAAATGAAGCATATTTTGATGTAACTATTCTGATACAGATCTCGAAACTATCCCCATCAACATTGAAGTCTGAGAACATTCCTGTTTTTCGCTGCATTCAGCATCCTGGAGAATTTGTTCTCGTCCTTCCAGGAGCATATTATTCAGGATTTGACTCTGGGTTTAATTGTGCTGAAGCAGTGAATGTTGCCCCAATTGATTGGTTGCTGCATGGGCAGCATGTTGTAGAACTCTATTATGAAAAGGGGAGAAAGACATCAATTTCCCATGATAAGCTGTTGTTGGGTGCAGTTGCAGAAGCTATAAAGGCACAGTGGGAAATTTCACTGCTTAGGAAGAATACTTCAGACACTTTAAGATGGAATGGTGCCTGTGGAAAAGATAACATCTTAGCAAAAGCACTCAGGGTATGTAAATCCTGCATATACATATACTTTTTTCTTGTCATCCTTTTGTAGCTTCATCTCCTGTTAGGACATGATTAGAATATGTCATGGCAAGAACAATTGAATTTGTTTTAAAATATATATGCAACACCTTAATCAGTCTATTGGAAAGAGATTTTTTATTTGATTTTCAAACAGAGGCATTGACGAACTATTACTAATGACAAAAAGGTTGACTTCTGTGGCCCTTCTCATCCCATGTTGTGCTAATGGTTCATAGCCCCAATATGTAACTAAGTATTGCATGAAACTAGGTGTTCCTCTGTGGGAAGTAGATGGAAGCCACCTCTAGAAGTCATATAAGCTAACATCATGACTCATCTAGCAGGTAAAGATTTTGGGGTATGGTCTGACTGTTTGTAATGAGGACATCACATTTTTCTGAGGTCTTTTAACATTCAATCCCACATTGGAAAGGGTACTTTAAGATGCATGTAACGGCCTTAGTGAATTACTCCCTATGACCAAGGATTTGATTTTGGGTGCTGTGTATGCCCCCATCCCACCCTAAGTTGCTTGTCCAGTAGTTTACTCTAGTTCATCTTGACAACAGATAATCATGTTATACGCTGGAAAGATTTTTCCTTCTTCCTTTGTGGTTCTTTTTTCACTTGTTGACTGCTGCTTTGCATTTGCCATACCAAGTTCGTTTTTAAATTTCAGTTGCAGCAACAGGTCTGATGTTTTCTTACTTTGACCCACTTGTGCAGTCACGCATCAAGTTGGAAGGCAATAAAAGGGAATATCTTTGTACCTCTTCGCAGTCACAGAGAATGGATCAAAAATTTGATGCTATAATCAAAAGGGAATGCAGCATATGCTTCTATGATTTACATCTTTCTGCGGCTCGGTGCCGATGTTCTGCTGACAGATACTCGTGTCTTAATCATTCAAAGCAGCTATGCTCTTGTCCTTGGAGTGAAAAGATCTTTCTTTTCCGCTATGAAATCAATGAGCTAAATACTCTTCTTGAAGCCCTGGAAGGTAAACTAACTTCAGTATATAAATCAGCCAGAGAAGTTCTTAAACTCTCTTTGTTCTGTTCTATTTCTGAAGATAGTTCACATACACCAAGGCATATAGATGATCTAGATTCACAGATAACAAGATCGGAAGAGAAAGGGTACAAGTCCAAACATGCAGTGATACCTAAGAGTACTGTTTCAAGCATCAATGATGAAATAAAAGCACGGATGGTACAATTAAAATCCTTGAATGCACCAAAGCGGAAGCAGAAGTCTTCAACATCTAAATTTGTTACAAGTGCAGCTGCAGAAGATCCTGTTTTAATATTGACATCTGAAGATTCCTCAGAGTCATGGGCATCTGAAAGTACAAATGTCTCAAGTTCCTCAGACTCGTGGGAATGAAATATTCGCAAAAAGCTTCAGGAGTTTCTATTTCCATTTCAAACATTCACATCTGCATCCCAAAAGTTAACAAGCACATTGAATGACTTGCTTCTAGTTCAATTTACCAAGGAGCTGTCTTCAGACTGGCTTTTTGAGGGGTAAAAGTTCTCTTGGTATCCAAAGCAATAAAGGAAATGTAACTGGCTTGTGGATTGGTCTACTGACAACTGTGCATTACAGCATTATACACAAAACTTCGTGATTTCTTACTGAAGTTGAGAAATGATCTTAAGGTGATAGACTCAGCGGCTTATTGTTGTATGTTTTAATCTCTATCTCCTGTTTTCCTTTTTTTCTTTTGATTGAGCCATCAGCTAGGATATGTGCTGGTATAGCACCTATCCTATTGTACTTACATCACATTGATTATTGTTGATGTGATGGAGCCAAATACTGGAGCATACCTTAGTTCAATATTTAATCTCACTTTATATCCTTGGCACCAGAAAGCTTTGATCGGTTCTTTATTATTTTCTATTGAAGCCCCCCGAAAGCCAAAATTAACAAACGGCCATGGGGGCTGGGTTTATTCCTCAGTATATGATTTTAAATGTATTGAGCACTTGAAAACCATTTGTTGAAAGCATAAGCTAAGCACAAGTGCATCCTAGGAGTTGTCAAGCATCTGGGAAGAGAAAGATGCATGGTTGCTCCAGGCAAGATCCTTTAATGTACATGAGCAGAAGCGCAACACAGCAGCATCTACATTTCTAGGAAGTTTTTTCTAACAAAAAGGAAAGAGATAAAGAGCTGATATGGAGAATAGGAGCATTTTCAGAAGCTCCCATTTGCCGGGATGCCTGCAAGTTACTTTTTGGTTCATCATCTTCAAGGAAAAGACTAGCATAACTTCAGAAATGTAGGCCATGCTGTTGCTAATATCTCAGTTCTGTACCACATTTCAACGGAGTACAAATATGGAATACACTATATAAAACGAAAACACCTACTATGTGTTGTTTTTTACACACAAATGGTACAAATAATCCCCTGCCTAGGGGTAAATTAAAATTTGCGGAGCCCCAAAGAATCACACTACCAAAAATAATTGGAACAATACCAAAGAATTAAGCAACACTTATAGATTAAAGACCAGCTGAAACTAATCCATGCAGAGTAACAATGCCAATCACGCTATTTTGATGATCAATCACAGGCAAGAATTGTACAGGAGATGGTGGTGATTCCATTTTCTTCATCGCTTCCACTGCCATTGCGTCTGGACCTATTGTTCTTGGATTCCTGAAACAGCAACAGATGTGCAACGGACATTTTAAGAATTGCTTATATAAGCAAGCCAGTCAAGGAATAATAGTTCCAGAAACAAGGTCTTAACATTCTATTTCTTACCTGTTGCACATTTCCCCCACTGTAAGCTTGAAGATAGCTTCCCCATTAGCCTTGAGCGTACGTCGAAGATCACCATCTGTAAAAGTTCCGATAAGGTGATATTCTTCATCTATGACAAGCAAGCAACCACATCCTTTACTTGTTAGCTCAACTAGCTGATCCATTATCAAATCTCCTTCCTTGCAGACTGGAAGCTCATCCTGCCTCTTCATAACATCCTGCACCTGCATTTATATATATACATCCATATCATTACTCGGCAACTTAAGATTATTCATGAACTCTATGTTCCACTCAGCAAACATTACAATTCGCACTTTCCAAGAAACAATTCCAAAACATAAAATCATCATGCAAAAAAGAAAAGGAACAATGCCGACTTGCATAGAATTCCAGGAACATCAACTGTTAACTCGCATCCAAGCTGTGATTTTTTTTTTGGAACATAGCACTTACCATACATGCACAGTTGCACACTCATCCAGGCAATTGCTGACTAGAGAGGCACATACAAGCTGTGATTTAATATACATGAATTATCACCATATTTTGTAAATCGAGCAACTTCACCTCACTAATTGCAAATATATTTTATAAATCAGGTTCTCCATTATTATAAGAGCAGCAGCAAAGATCCTAATCACAACAAATAAATACACAAAAAAAAAACAACAACCCAAGAATTCAGACAGACTAATACATGGAAACTGCACAATCATATTAATCATCTCTGACTCGACTGGGGCTCAAACTCTAAATAAATCAAATACCACTATCCTTATTGATCGCAAAACAATTACATTTGCTACCAATCTCAAAAATTTCAACCGTAAAATATGCACATTATACCTCAGTTAATAAATACAATAAAAAAAACAGCTTTTACCTTAAAGATCAAGCTTTTACCAATTCTACCGGCAGGATGATTAGCAGCATACTCATTTTTACTCAAATTCCTAGCACCCATAAGAGCAATAGCGACAGTGTCGCCAAAAACCATCTGAATAGCAGTCGAAGTAACAGGAGCCAAATCAAACGGACACAATTCTCTCTCCAACGGCAAATTGACATTCATATCACAAACCGTCGCTAAAGCGTTACCTTCAACAGAAGTAACCGATACAAGAAACGCACCTTTAGCTTTAGCACAAGGCACAAGCCTCAATAACTCCTCAGTGTTCCCTGATTTACTAAACATTACAAGAATGTCACGCGCCGTCAGAATCCCAATGTCGCCGTGAAGGGCGTCGACAGGGGAGAGAAAACCGGCGCGAATGCCGAGGGAAATTAGGGTTTGTGAGATTTTATTAGCGACGAATCCGGATTTGCCGACGCCGGTGAAAAAAATTGTGCCACGTGAATTTAAGAGGGTTTGTGTGAAGGCTAAAGTTTGGGGGATGTTGAGGTTCTGGAAGAAGAAGTTGAGGTGGCTCTGTTGTGATTTGAAGAGGTTGAGAAGGGTGTTTTGGTCAATTTCAGAGTGTGTTTTGGAATCAGGAATTGGCGACGGTAGATCCAGCGACCCCATTGTTGGATCCGTAACGTCAGAATTGAAGAAGAAGAGGAAGGAGAAGGATGGGATATGGAGAAAAATGGGTTAAGAAATGAAGAGCTTTAAAGTTAGGATAATAAACGCGGGAGAGGGATATAGCTGTTTTGTTGTTAAATGTTTTTAGCGGCAATAAATTTATTGATGGCGACGCGTTGCGTCGGTGGGGTTATTTGCACAGGTGGTACCCAACTTTATAACCTAATCCCATTGTACTACCTATGTGTAAATGAGCCGAATCGAGCTGAGTTTTGGCTAATTCGGATTTGGTTCGTTTATAAACAAGTCAAACTCGAATCGAGTTTATTATGCCGCTTAGTGTTCGCGAGCTGTTTACGAGCCTAAATGAGCTAAAAAAAATTTCTAAAAATATAATATATAAATTTAAATTATTCGTTAAAAAATTTAAAATAAATTATTTACTAAATAAGTTATTATATAAATTTAAAATAAAATTATGATTTTTTGTAATAATATATTTTTAAAATATTTAAACGAATAAAAATTTGTATATTATATATTGAAAATTAAATTATTAATACATTAAAATTACGAACCAGTTCGTGAGCTCTTATTCGAGCTTGTTCGCGAGCTTCACGAGCCGAGTTTTGCATAGTTTTCGCTCGGCTCATTTATTAAACGAGCTTCAATATACAAGCTCGAATGAACTTTTAACGAGCCGAACAAAGAGCTGCTCGCGAACGGCTCGGCTCAGTTACACCCTTAATAATACCTAAGATTTATTTTGTCACTTAAAACTCTCCAACATTTGATTTAAATTTCACTAAAGTACCTAATATCAATTTCCAGTGAACGGTATTGACACGGAGTATATGTGGCTGCGGATGTGTAAATTTATTTGTTTTTTAATGTTACACCTGGAAAAAGAAAGACACATAAGAATGTCCACAACTTGTAAAGAGAGGCCTAACAATCTTCTTATTCTCCACAAAAATTAATTCCTAATTTAGCAACAAAAACTGTAAATTCTTTTTTTTTTTCTTTTTTAAATCTTACACAAAGCAAGAATCGTATTATTTTGCTACTGCTCATTACAACAAAAACTCCATGAATTTTAACCAAGAATCACTTGCAATTTTAGCAGCTTTTAAAATTTTATCTTAACAGGATGATGGAGACGACATCGTTGCGGCTAAACAACTCGTGCCTTCCGCTGCCATTGTTAATTCCGCCATGGCTTTTTTTTTATTTTTGCGTAGAGAAAAAAATTCCTCAATTCTTACACCATTAACTTCTCTTTGTCCAAACCTGTAAATAAACAAACAAACTTTATCAATCTCATGTACTCATGGCAGCCTAGCTTCAGTCTTGTACTAACGAATAGTATCAGTAATCAAATCGCCAACTTAGATCCAGATGACTCAACACATAAATGGCACCACCACTTCCTTGAACTGTAACATTAAATTACAACTTTATTAATTTTGACCTTACTTTCGTTGATGCTTCAACATATATACTCCCTCCTATGAGCAAATATGGTATGTATTTGGCTGTCGAATCCTCGCTTTCACATGTATTTTTCGGTAAAATGACGATGCTTTTTTTTAATCTTGTTTATCGATTCTTCTCCTGTTCTATGCGGCTATTACTCTTCAGTGGTGGTGACTGTTTGTTAAAGTTAGTGAGGAAAAGAGAGGAGGATGGTTATGGTGTGGTGGCTGTTTTTTTTACATATTTGTTTGTTTAAATGGGTGTTTATTTGCTAAGAAAGTGAGGGAAAATTAAATTTAAAAAAAAAAAAAAAAAAAAAAGGGCAAAGAACATATATTTGAAGGAATATTTTGGGGCTACCGAGTTTTTAATTTTAAGGTTTGTGATTTGGTGGTGAACAAACTCAAAAAAGATAATTAATTTTTGTTTACACATTTATTTGCTTAAATGAGTGTTTGATTGCTAAGAAAGTGAAGGAAAATGAAAAAATAAATAAAAAAAGGTAAAAGAAAATATTAGTGAAGAGAGAGAATATGTGGGACATGTGATATCATGTGTCCTATTTAATTTATGAGAAAATTTTATTAATTTTTGTTGCAACGTCTGCTTCCATGTTGTCTCTATATCATTTATATCAGCCGAAAAAATCGCAGTTGGAATTTTTATGAGACTTAAATCAAAAGCTGGAGAGTTTAAGTGACGAAATAAATATTGGGTATTATAATAGGATTTGGTATAAAACTTAGGTACTGTCGTTAAAAATAGCTCCTGGTGGGGTAATTTTGCGGATAATATATCTCTTTATTTTTTTAGTACATATATAGACATTTCTTTTTATTGCAGAGTTCTCTTCTCTATTGAAATATGAGGAATTTCATGTGGTTGATTGTGTGGGTCGAGGAGGTGGTCTTACGTTACTTTGGAAAGAAAGTGATTGGGTTTATGTGTTAGTATAGATGTGCCCTAAGGCCATTCATATATATAGACATTGTATATTTATCCCCATGGCAATAAAATATTCATTTGGATCAAAGTGTTTGTTTATTTGAATATTTACCCTTAGTACAATGTTAGATAAGTTTATTATCAAGAGTTGATAATATGAGTG
>CATIWO010371312.1:0-25040 GCA_949673435.1 Macaranga tanarius | reverse complement strand
CTCAATTCCATGCCACAAGCTTATTCGATATCAATTATTGACTTAATTACTAAATAATCAAACTCTAAATCATTTACTCATAATAGTGGCAACAAATCTTAAATCACCAAATTTAATTAACTGAAACAGTAATAACATTCTTAATTAACATTAATGAACAATAATCTGATTTCCAGGACACAGATGTTACAATTGGTATTTAGAGTTTATAAACTCCAATTAATCAAATTTTATCAAAATAAAATTAAAAAAAAAAGATAAAAATTTTTAAACAATTAATTTAATATAATTATATCTTTTTATCTACATATATGTCTCAAAATAGTTGAAGCTCAATAAATATGCTAACTATTTTCCTATGCATTAGTTTGAATTCAGTTTATTAGGGTTATATTTAAAGAACTAAAGCTCTTCTAAATTTTAAGATTATTTTGAGGTTAAATAGGATTCTCCATAGTTGAATTTTTTTTTTTTTTTCAATCATTGGTATTTAGAACCTATTCGACTTTAACAAATTCAGTTCAACCCACAAGAACAACAAAAGTCTTCCAATTAACGTAAATTTTCATTCATTCTTTTAGTATAAAATTTGATTCCTTGACAAATTAATTAAGACGAAATCTTTATTAGACATTTCTTAATGTTATTATTACATTATCTAACTTATTACATTATTTCTCAAAGTTTTACCTAATAAATTACTACAACCTTAGAAAAAATAACAACATAAGATGAAAACGAGACCATATGAATTAAATTTAAAGTCATTACTAGTTTATACTAATTGTCTCCTTCCTTGAGATATGTTCAAGACATAGATTTTCCCCACTTAGGAGTTGTCCTACCTCTCATCAGCTTAGTCTTCATGTCAACAGGAGTCTGCCTCCCAAACCCAACTTTACCTTCTCCTTCTCCTTCTCCTTCTCCATCACCTTCTTCAATCTTCTGATCAACAACACTAACTGTACCGCTTTTAAACGTTGACATGATACCAATCTTCTTCCACTTGAAAAACCCTTTCTTCCTCTCCATCATTCTCTCCATTTGCATCTGCATTGCATGGCATTGCGCTTGTAACTTAAGTACGTCTTCTCTTAACCTCTTTATCTCCATTTGTTGAGCATTCATTTCTCGTTTTGAATAGCATCGGCCTGATGCATCGAACCCTATATTCGGACTTCTCGTCCCACTGAATGAGCCGCTCCAATCGATGTGTCGATTGAGCTTGGTTTGTTCTGAGAAGAGGACTTGGATTACAGCACGAACTGGCAACCTTTCGTTCTGAGCAGCATGGAGTGATGCTTCTGGGGTCAGTTTTCGGCTATCAATTAGTCTACACAATATCTTCCTTTCTTGCTTCGATGCTCCAGGATGTGCCTAATTAAGAAGAAGGCAACCACATATATTATACCATTACGAGGGTATATATTAATTCATCACAAGTGTATGAAAATGCAATTTCAATAATAGACTAACATATGGGGATCCCGGGATTGTGACTGTGAGGTACTGGTCTAATAGTCAAGTATTATGGATGACTTCCTTTCCCAACTCATATAACCTTTGTATAATAATCTAATGATTAACAGTTTAGTATAGTATGCATAATAGTTTATGAATTCAAATTTAATATCCGCTAGTTACAACAACTCCAACTATTATGGATTTCGAACAGAATATCCATAAAAGGAGTCAGATGAACTCATAAAAAAGATAAATTCTTCTAATATGCATTTTCTTTATGTATAATATTTGAACTCAAAAATTTATTTGAAATAACTTAAACTTTGAAGATGTTGATAATAAAATGAAAATTTTTAGGAGAAAGATTCTTGACGCGCACCGCAACGTGAACAGTCACGTCGTGCGCATCAAATTACACAAATAGCCTCCGAAGAAAAAAAATTTCCCCCCTAAAAACATGGGGGACAGAAAAGTAATTCTGCCCTCCTCTAATTTGTCGTGTTTCTCCGCGTGACAGTCGCACGGAGAGACGTCTATCATCTCCCAAATTTTTATATTAAGAATGTAAATTCGTTTTTTTATTATTATTGTCAGTTCTATATACATAATCAAGTGAAATTCAAACCGTTTATATTTTTTTTGTTTACAACAATCATTTTAATTGGTACATGCTCATAAAATATGTTAAAAAAGGTATATGGCGTTAAAACACCTATAGATAAATCTATATATTTTGGGCATGCAGTGCAATAATGCAAAATAGGTATCAGATTCAGATTCAGATAAACATATATACTGTAAAGTTGTGATGAATCGTGCTATTCATAACTCAGAAATGTTTGAACGACAAAACTAATCTGCATACTAAAAACAAAATCCTAAACAATGTGTGGATGCAAAGAAGGGTACATTGACACTTACCTATCACATGTTATCAGTAATCACCAGTCCACACAAAAGAAAGGCCAGCATCAGCCAAAAACCTACTCTTTTGTCACTGTAGATAAAGGGCATAAATGTCATTTTTCCTCACTCTGTGCTGGTACCCTGCTACAAAACCTTGACCCACTACCAAACTATTCTCATGAAAGAATCTTGAGTTGGTGACAACACAGCAGCAACCACTTTCTCCTACTTCTTGGTCCCATATTGTTCTCTTCTCTAATTTCCACTAATTTTCTTCTCTTTTTTTCGAAATTCTATTTCTCATTTTCCTTCTCTAACGTCTAGTAGCAATAACTACTAATAACACTTAATGGTGCTACAAATTTTACTTAAATCTTGATTGAAATTCTTTTATTGCAAGATTGATAGTTACAATGCCTAGAGATTAATTAATTAATTTGGTCTACCCATTGAAACAAAGTAGTTTAGCATTTTTGCTCATTTCACCCCCAATTACTTAATTTTCAATTCGCATTTCACCATTAAATGAAATAAACTTATTAAATGTTTCTAATTCTATTACTACTTTCAATAATTTTGTCTTGCTTATATTTTTGTAAACTTAATATATTTATATATATATTGCCTCTTAAATTTCATATATTTCGTCAATTTGTCTCCTTGATTTATAAATTAATAATTTTATCATTTCAATTCGTTAAAAATAGGATCTATAAATATTATTTAGCGAATTTAAATATTTAAATAATTTCATTTTCGCTTAAAAACATCATTTTAATGCATCAAATAGTATAAAAAACATTGATAAATCTTATCTTTAATAAATTAAAGTGTCTAAATTGTCAAATTGTTAGTTTGTAAATTGAGAGGCAAAGTTCTATCAAGTTTAGGAGGCTACAGATACATTAAGCCTATTTTCATATTAGCTCTCATTAATTTACCCATTGTGTGAAGACCATCATAGCAATTAAGACAAATTAATTAATGGGAATTACTTACTTTGAGATAGGTATCAATGGCACGGTATAAACCATCATCAGTGGCACGGGCATGGCTTTGTATCGCAGAAGCAAGATCATCAAACTCGGGCAAGCTCAAATTAGCATCAACAGCAGCTTCAGCTAAGTAACAATCAACAAGCTTAGCTACTTTGATTAAAGCAGCAGCAGCACCACTTTTAGCAGCCTCATCTAAATTAACAAACCTTTTCACTAATCGAATCACTAACTCAACATCTAGTAATGTTCCACAAGTATGACTAAAAGATGGTATCATTAACTCTTTAAGCGAAGCTTGGTCTAGCTGCCATGAAATCCTCTTTTCAAGCTCAGCTCTGTAAGTAGGCTCCACTCCAACCATGTTGGCCGTCCGGAGGAGGCGTAGCAAGAAGTTACATGGGATTGAATCCTTCTCCGGTGGCAAAACGCCGACGAGGGTTTCAACAAAAAATCTCTTTCTCATCCATGAAGCTGTCACACTTTCTGGTGATTCTTCAAAGTTGGTTAGGCCTCTTTCGCTAGCAGAGGTACTGTTATCACCTGATAGTTCAGGTAGCCATTTTGAGGCATAATGTGCTATGATTGAACCAATGAGGTCTGGACGTACTCCTTTAGCCTTAATGCCTGCTAGTGTCTTAACAAAATAATCCATGTTGAGTATGCAAGCATCGTCAAACCAGCATTCGGCTGCGAATTGTGATGTTTTTCCCGGGAAAGTGACAGAATCTTGCAGGGAAAACTTTTTCATTTTGGTGGGGAGAAGTAAATGGCAGCTGGGGACGGAAAGTGTGAAGGATAGTACTTTTTTATATGTTTGGTATTTTTATAGAGATGTTCATGTTGCATACTTGCATATATATATATATATATATCTTTTTTTTTCTTTTTTTTTTTTTGACATAGGTGGATTAACCACCGTTGCTCAGGAAGTCAGAGAGGGGAGGGGGGATTTGAACTCCCGACTTGCTACTGGATGTCAAACATTCTAGCCACTAGACTATAAGGGGCAGACTATATCTCTTCTTATATGTACGTTAAGTATGAATATGAATATGCATATGTAATGGAAAAATTCTTGTTTATTCTCAAATCAAATTATTGGATGATTGTTATAATAAATGAGTATATGATTTTTTTATTATTATTAATAAGAGATCAAATAATCAAGTATTTATGGATTACACAATAGATGATAGTCTTTTTTTAATCTAATAAAAATTAATTTTACGATTAATAATAACAGAGTTTCAAATTTATATTTTTGTATGCGACTTTTTTTTATTAGGATCGATGCATGGCATAATAGAGGATAATATCTTTCTTTTAAATCGGATGAAAATTAATTTCCCAAATCATTAACGATAAACTTTGAATTCTACATCTCATGATGTATCCAAATTTTTTTTTAATATTAGAGTATAAAAAATTGAAACTCAATTAATTATTAATACTGTTTTTTAATATAGCAATAAGTTTCATCACTTACAATATCATAAATTAAACCTGTAACTTTTTATATTTTAAAAACAATTTTTACCAATTAATTACTTAATTTTCCACAAACAATTGTCAATGTGGTGGATGTATACACTAAGTATAGATAAATATTTTCCCATATAATGTACCATTTTGGAGGTAAGCCAAGGGCTAAATTTAGAGAAATGGCATAAGGGTTTAGAAAATGAAACTAATTTTTGTTGTTGGAAATTGAAGGGATGTGTGTAGACTGTAGATAACAAGGATAAGAAAATGGACATAACAGGATAAAAAAGAAGACAAATGTTGTTAATGCAAATATTCTTTCCCAATTACATATTGCGATTTGTTCCACTCTAAGGACAACAAACATTAATTATGATGCTACTATTCCATGAAAGTGACTACCAAACTGTAAAATTTTGTATTTTACAAGCATTGGGTACATTTCTTCTTCAGACAAATATTTAATTTCCATAACTTGTAATGAAAATTTATGGGTTATATATATATATATATATATATATATTTAACCACTTGTGGTAGAAATTACAATATATTATGCTACTATTGGAAAAAGATATGACAGTCTGTGAATTGTGTCAAGGATCGTAAAGATCTTGTACCTCTCTACCTCTACGACCCATAGGCGACGAGGACACGAAGCATCGAAGAAGATGCTGCCAATGAAAATGGATCTACTGAAAAACTTTAGCATTCACGGGATTTACAGCAAAAAGAAAGCCATGATTTACTACTTTACATTATTGTAATTATTATGTTCGTAAAGTTTTTTTTTTTTTTTTTTAATTTTGACTTGAATTATTGGTATATAGAATTTATTAGATTCTAATTAATTCAGTACAATTGGGACAAAATTATAAAAATGAAAAAGTCTTTCAATAATTAATTTAACGCAAAAGATATTGTATATTTCTCCTTTGATTGCAATTTCTGCTCCTACACTAGCACCAGCACCTGCAGCTATTACTCTTGCTTTGATTCCTTTTTCTAATCGGGAGGTATAATGGTTCGAACTCAAAATGTGATTTAAATGAAAATAGCTTCTGCCAGTTAATTTCAATAATTATTAGAAAATTTAAAGTTTTTTTAATAGAAAATAAAGTATATATGCTCTTACGATGATTTAATCACCACTCAATAATAGTTAAAAATTAGATTCATGAAAGTTTTTGTCTATATTTAATCTAATTTAATAGTTAAATAATTATATATTTTAAATATTTTAGATTTGATGAATAAAAATATAACACTATACTAATTTCTATTGATTCAAATAGTAAAGAGATACTCCATTAAATAAGGTCTCCAATTCATTTGAAGAGTGTTGCCCTCCAATTGGAGATATGCAATTTAATTATTGAGTGTAATATGTTCAAAATAAATAAAAAAATTTCTAAATTTTTAATTTTTAATATCATAAAAATATTTTTTACTATTTAATCATTCAGCTTCAGCCCTCATGTTATGAGATCTTTTTTATACAAAGAAATTTACAAAATCATTACGAAATCTTTTTATAAACAGAAATTGAAATGTACAAAATGATGGGATGATATTGATAACTATAAGGTCATGGGAGTGAAAGTGCCAAAAGTTTGGATTATGGAAGTCGAGAAATTATAACCACTACAGTCCCCACGTGAACTTTGGTCTTTTTTGTTTGTTTTGATGGTTACAACATACAACTGTAGCAGCTTAGCTACCTACTCTCAGGGTCCACAAGGGAACCTGAAGCTGGACTAGACATCAATTGGGTTTGTTTCAAAGTTTTTTTATGACATATGGGTTTGTGCCAGCCCAACTGAATTTTAACTTCTTCTGGAATGGCTAATTGATTGCGTGAGTCTGCCAGCCAACTTTGCACGATGATGAAAGTATGCATTACAATTTAGGATGTTGGGCTAGCTCTGCAGAAAAGAAACACAAGAAATTAAGTAGCCACCACTACCATTGCACCAAAATGTTAACAACACATGTTGGAAGCTGCTTTAGTTCCATATTTCAAGTGCAGCTCTAATACTCGGGTTAAATGCAATTATAGTCACCAATTTTGCACTTATTGTAGGTTATATACTAAACTTCAATTTGTTTCTTTTTAGTAACTTAATTTTCATTTTGTTTCAATAAGGGTACTGTTGACACTTGGGTTGACCCAGCCCAAGAGCGAAAGCCAAATTATGAAAGTCCAAAAAATAAGTCCAACGGTATAAAGCCTGAGATTTCAGTCCATCTGACAAGCAAACAGCCCATTAAGCCCATTAAAGTCTTCTTATTGGTTTCGCCTCATCACTAAGGCGGTCTTCATATCGCTGAGGCGGTTGCCTCGTACTAAGACGGCACCTCAGCAGTGTCTGCTGCAAAAAATAAAAAAATAAAATAAAATATCCAAAAAAGAAGTGTGATTTTCTCCAGCTTCTGGAGCCATTAACCACGATCTTCTGGAACCAGAAAATCATGGTTACAGTTCCAGAAGTGGAGGAAGTGGGAGCTTTCAAAAAAAAAACGTTAAAAGTGGAGGAGGAAGCCATTTGAAAGGGGAAAAAAGGGGAGAAAAAGGCAGCAAAGAAAAAAGGAGAGAATGCTCAAAACAAAAAAAGGAAAAGGCAGAAGCTTGGGGGATCCTGCAAAAAAAAAAAAAAAAAAAAGTAACGTTAAAAGAAAGGTTAAAAAAAAAAAAGAAAAATGGTGGATTACCATTAAGAAAAAAAAAATAGAGAAAACAAAGAGAAACTAGAGAGAAGAAATACAACAAAAAAAAGGAGAGAAAAGCATCAAAGTTTAGAATTATACAAAAGAATCGGAACTCAGGCTTTACACTATTTGTTGTGAGAATCGTTGAAAGCTTCTGAGGGCTCAAATACTTTTACAGTAGGGATTACTAAACTTTTCTTTCATTCTCTTTTTATTTGCATTGATTCTCTGCATGATTTAATGTAATTGAAAATAATTTAATGATTGTTGTGAATTTTTATTTGCCTGGGATTGATTAACAATTTGTTTGAGTTGTTTTATAGAATTGTATACGCATTTTCTAGGTTTATTGAAACTGTATCTTGTATCCACTGGTCGAATTCATTGTTGTTTATTGATTTACTTGGGTTTCCTGTTCATTTATATTATGTTGTTCAAAGTTACTAAGGCGACGCTTCTTCGCAGAGGCTCAGTGTGCTGAGGCAATATGTGCTTAGCCTCAGTACTATGAGGCATCGCCTCTGTGCAACCGGGAAGGCCACCAAGCGGCAATTTGTGTATTTTTTATTTATTTGCTATATTTAATTATTGTATACTAACTTTTCTTATTTCTTATAGATTCTTTCTAGAAAAATTAATTAAAATTTCTTGCAGGCCTAGTGGTAGCCTTATGGGTAGGGGTGTAAACAAACAGAGCCGCTCGCGAGCGGCTCGGAGCTCGACTCGTTAAAAGCTCGTTCGAGCTCGTATATTGAAGCTCGTTTAATAAACGAACCGAGCTCAAACTATGCAAAGCTCGGCTCATGAAAGCTCGTGAACAAACTCGAATAAGGGCTCGCGAACCGGCTCGCAATTTTAATATATTAATAATTTAATTTTAGATATACAATATATAAATTTTTATTCATATAAATATTTTAAAAATATATTATTAAAAAATCATAATTTTATAATAAATTATTTAGTAAATAATTTATTTTAAATTATTTTAATGAATAATTTAAATTTATACATTGTATTTTTAGAAAATTTTTTAGCTTGTTTAAGTTCGTTTAAGCTCGTGAACGGCTCGCGAACATTTAATGGCCTAATGAGCTCGGCTCGTTTATAAATGAACCAAGCCTGAGCTAGCCAAAGCTCAGCTCAGCTCGACTCGGCTCGTTTATACCCCTACTTATGGGTCACTGTGATTGAAATATAATTTAGTTTAATTTCTGTTTATTTTTAATGTGTGTGAAACGGGTTGTAATTTATTTATCCTCCCTCCATTTCTTTGCATGCACATTTTATTTATTATTATATTTTTTTATATTATTAATTGTGGATGAATGGAATGTGTGGATCTGTGTTGTGATAAACCAATTTAATTGCATGCTAAATGGACTAATTAATAAATTTGGACCTAATCGTAAAATTTGAAAATGGTTTGAAGGCAATTGTAATTTTACATGTTAATTAAGGAAAATAATTAAATAATTAAAAATAATAAAACACGGAATACAAACGGAGGCCGATTACAAGATCGGGCGAGCTTTCCAAAAGCCCTTACCCAGTTTCCAGACCTAGTCTCTGAGGACGGCTGCTGGACTACCTCCGTGGGATTCAGTTGCTGTGTAAGTGTCCCGGATCTCACCCGGGTGGCGACTCTATTCTCCGATCCAAACCCAAAAGGCTTGTGTTTATATTTCCTAATGGGTCCTGAACCCACACAATGCCGTGATCGCCAAACACTTGGACACATGCTGAATTTCGCCGCCTACAGATACTGCCAAAAAATTTATCCTCTAAATTTTTCTTCAAAACCATTTTAATCCTTCAATTTCTTTATCTTTTCAATTTAGTTCAAAAATTACAAAAAGTTTAGAAGTTTATCATCTTCTAGCTTAGATGCCACTCAGGATGAACATGTTCTGACAAAATGAAATCAAAATGATTTTTAAATTCTTCCTTATTTTCCTATAAATGTATAGAAAATATGAATTTATTTACAAAAAAAATCTTTAATTTCAAATTAAAATAGTAATTTTGAATTATTCAGGTATCGATATAATTTTTGAGTGACTACTGTAAAATTAAACAAAATTTTGATATTTAAAAAAAATACAAATTAAAGTTTAGTTATCAAATCCCATGCATTTGACCATACAATACTCACATATTGGTTTAATGCATCTGCAGCGCTTTAAACTTAAACTTAGTATGTTTTGTCTGCTTTCCTTATAATATATCAATTATCAACCCAATACACAATTGCACACTAATATATCTGTTATCAAGCAGCAGTTTCCTAATAACAAATCAATCAATGACATTGAGATCCCATATGAAAGAACAGATTTCTATTAATATAAGGTTTACAGGCATATGAACTAAAGATAAATTAAAGAAAGTAAGCCCATTCTAAAGGAAAAAAAGAAAAAAGTGGACTTAAAAGACCAGTAATGCATACCACTTTTAGCTATTATTCCTTTCTATAAAATAAAATCCTACAATCGACAATTCACCTGATGATACTTCTCATTTTGTCGATTTATTCTTCCAGTATGCCAGGTTGAATGATGGAAGAAACATTTCACTATCTTAGACCTTGCCAGGAGTAGTTTCAGAAGAACTGGCTGTCTCTCCTGCTGCTGCACTAAGAGCAGAACCACTTGGAAGTGAACCGTTTCCACTTTGTTCAGACACAACTGGGATCTTAACAGCTGCTCTTTCCATTTCCTTCTCAAGCTCTTCTTCACGTCGCAGAGCAGTAAACTGAGTATCCAGAGACCTGGCTGCCGCTAGCCATAAAAGCACAATCACTAGAAGGGTTCCTCCAAGGTATGGAGTTGAATTTGCAAGTGAACCAAAGGTTAAGATCATAAATTGTTGAATCAGAGCTCCTCCGGACTTGCCCAATGGATTGCAGACAACATCAATGGCTGCCTTACCTTTAACCTACAGAATTGTTTGGAGAAGAGAAGTCAACAGCAGAGTCGAAATTGCACTTTAAAACAATGAAAATAATGTTGAATTCTATGATTATGTTGTTTAATATATGACAAGATGTCCAAACCTTGGTCTCCTCATCCAAGGGAATATAGGCCATTTCTTTACAAGGGTCAAACAAACTGTACTTGGCACTCTTGCTGAAAATGTTTTGCATGGCACCCACATATACGGCAGCAAGAAGAGGAGTCATCCCAAACTGTGTGAGCATAGGTGCAATAGGACCACCAAATAAAATTAGTGAGAAGAAACCCACTCCAGTCAGAAGCAGGACTGTTGGCGTGATCGTGGCTGCAACTCCCCATCCGTACTTGTCAAAAACATATTGGCTGAGAAGCATCATCGTGAATGTTGCTATTCCGGTGGCAGTTGAAAAGTCACCCATAAAGGAAGAATACTCGTTTGGGCTAGGGAACTGCGTAGCAAAAAAAAAAAAAAGACTCCGAGTATGAGGCCATAAAAAGAAATAGGAAACAGACAGGCCAAATTCAAGTTACCTGTGCTTTGAGCTTTGATTTCCAGGTAACCTCAACCAGGTTGATGCTAATACCATATGCAACCACCAAAGTGGCAAGATCTCTAATGTATTTTGAAGACACCAGGAATTTCAAGCTCTCCATTGTACCCATCTTTGGCTTTTCCTGCACAGGAAATGTTTGATAATGGTGAAAAATTTTGATTGCACATATTAGGTACTATTAATTGACACAGTAAATCTCCTAGGTCCATGCACATAAACTGAATTTCATCAATCCATCATTGCTAGACTCCCTAGAACGACAAACAGTATAGGTAGAAGCATCTCAACTGTTTAGAGAGTTTGAGTAAAAAATAACTTTAAAAAAGAAAAACATTAAAAAGATAGGCCAAAAAAATTACAGACCATAATCAGCCTTGAATGACCAGGTCTAAATGACTTAATTGTCAGCCAAATAATCATATGAGGATGTCATCACTCGTCACATACGTAATCAACATGATAACACATAAACGGAACCCAAATTTATTTGTTTTTCATTTGTTAAAATGTGTGCACTCATAACAGTTGAGGGGGGGAAAGGTGCTAAAAAAACCCCAGCTTAAAGTTATAAGATCCATGTAATCTGAGCAAGTGCTTGAATAGTTTAATGGAAAAAAAAAATGAAAGTGGCCAGACAAAAGATTACCTTCTTCTTCTTGCTACGGGTTGGAAGAGCAACAGATCTATTCACCCACCAATAGAGGCAACATATTGTAAGCCCCATCAATACCACAATGCTCATCATTCCTTTGAGGGAGATGGCCCACCCATCAACTCCAGGACCCAAATTTTTTCTCAAATTAGAGAAATACTTGACTGTTCGGCCTGAGAAAATCAGGGCAACATTTGCCCCAAGTCCAAACAAAGGATAGAATTTTTTTGCTTCTTCTACAGTGGTGATCTGCAGAAATAAAAATACTTGATCAGTTGTAGCTTTCATGAGAAACAGCAGAGAAATGTATTAAGAACAGTAGGAGATTAAATTTCTTTGTACAGTAGGAAAATAAGATTCACAGTAACAATTCTTCAGATGTAAGAAAATGTCCATACACAACCTCACAAGTTAGTGCAAGCAGTTAAAATACTAAGCCAATACTTAAGAAGCGCAATGAGAGAAACATATTAGGAGATGGAAAACTGCTCACGCTGCAGACGGAGAACAGCACCTTGACATCATAAATTAGCCAAAATAAAGGCAATACGAGTGCCAAAACCAAACAATTGATGTAAAATCTAGCAGGAATGTAAGCAAATTTAGAAAAAAATCAATGACATGTGGTCCAAAAAGGATACATTGTAGAGCTTCTACAGAAAATTTATCCTTTTTTTAAGATTACTAAATTCCATTTCCATAAAGTTCAGTAGAACCTACTGCGTGCTAAGTTCAGAAAACAAAGACTTAATACAACCTAAAGCAATCACTTCTAATTCAGCTTTGTTAAACACCAAATTCAAGAATTAATGATCTAAACTATTCTATTAAACTAAATCCATCAATCACTGATGCTGTTCAATCCAAAATCATAATCCAACCAAAAAAAAATGAAAAGTGGACAAATCGTAAAACAAATCCAAAAAGAGGTCCAGTTGAACAAAAATGATGTAACAATTGAATCCATTAGATGACTAGATAAACATATGGACAAAACCGGCGTTAGACTCCAAGTAGCCTATAAGATCAGATTAACAAAAAAATAATTAAAAAGTTAATAATCAGTGACAGAAGATATTCCTAAAGTAAATACAAAGCAAAAGAAAATAAAAATTCTGATTCCAGAATCATCTACAACCCATATACATATAGTCAAGCAGATAAATTTATATAAAGTTATAATATACCTGATTAGCCAATCCCCAGAAAAGCACTGAAATCACCACACTTCCCCACAATTCAGCCATAACATAGAACAGGCAGAAGGTCCAAATCCTCATAATTGCAATAGGACCAAGAAACCTTGGTCCAAGTATATTGAGAAGCTTATCAGCAAAAGCTTGAGGATGGATATGGTTGCTAAGAGGATACAAAAGGAACCCAAAAGCACCAAAGAAGGCAATAAATGGAACAATAACAGTATAAAAGAGAGCCTGCTTAGACAAAACATTAGACAACTGAGTATACAACAACATAAACCCAATAGCCATGGGCAAATTGACCCAGGTTTTTAGAAATGGTATAATTTCTGCACTACTCCCTTTGGCTGTAACAACCAACACATCTTTTGTATCTCTAAGTATTGTGTAGTTAAAAAGAATACAAAAAAACATTAACCCAAGTGGGATAATTTTTTTAAGTGTTTCAATTTCAATACCCAAAAACTTAGGCTTTTCAGTTTCACCAAATAAAGGTTGTCCTTCAGCAGCAGCAGCAGCCTCTGCTTTGCAAATAGGAAAGGTTCTATCTTTTTGAGGAAACCCAATTGGTTTTGACACAAAATTTGGAAATCTTGGAAACCCATTTGAAGACAAAGAAATCCCAGAAAGATTTTTGGGTTTTGCAGCAAAAAGCCTCTGCTTTAAGCCTTGTGATGGGTACAAAGAAGCTCTGGTTATGGGGTTTGGTGGCAGTGAAAGAAGCCCTTTGGCCTGTAAAACAGCTTCCATGTTTCACCTCTCTTTCTCTCTTTAAGTTCCCTTCAAGAAACCAAAACCAAAACTAAAACTAAAAAAAGTTCTGGTTTTTCAAGGAGACGCCAAAGGTAGATAGAGAGATAAGGTGGCTAACAAAGGAGATTGTTTTCTCAGAAAAAAAGAAGAATCTTGCAGCCTAGATATAAATATCTTTTTATACCAAACCCTCAAAACCCCTCAAATTTGTTTTTTTTTTTCTATATACATATAACTAAAACAATCCCATTCTATTAATTTAAAGAGAAGAAGAAACCTATTTGTTTTTTTCACTGAAAGATTTCAACTTTGATTAATTTTCACAGTTTTACTGAAGAAAACACCAGTTGTTGAATGTTGATTAAAAAAAAAAGTAATAAATTTGCTGAGCAAGAAGACAAAATTGTGGGTTAGAATTGCCCTAAAAAAGAGACAGAAAATGTGGGGGGTGAAGCAGTGAGAAGAGGACATAGCGATGGGGGAAATGAAGTGTTGAGGACAGATTCACAGTCAAAGGGCAAGATGGGAAAATAAAAATATCCAACATAGAGATCTTCACAAGTGGCCCAAGTGGACAAATAAGGATCAGTTCATCCTGTGAAGGAAAATATCTTGACTGACTAAAATGCCCTTACACTTTTTTTTTATTTTATGAAAATGCCCTTGGGATATTTTTTGCACTTTTGTATTTTTTAGTTTTATTTTATTTTTTATTATATACTTTTTGCATAGAGTATTGAAAATTACATGTGAGATTGTGGAGGTGGCCAAGTATATTAAAGAGCAGCTTATCATGCATTGCCTGTGTTCTTACAGCCGTGTGTGTGTGTTTGTGGGTTTGTATATGCCTATATGGTATGGAATTGTGTATTTTTTATGTAGATGGTAAAACAAAAAGCAATTAGAAAGTTATTAATGAATAGATCTCACTCTAAATCTCTTTTTCTCTAAATTCATTGGATAAAAACATTGAATTTTTTAAAGGTTAGAATGGCCTTTTCAATTTGCTTTTAAAATTGGTTGTTAATAACATAAAAAGTAATATATAAAATGGAAATTTATTGTCTACACTAATGTATTAAATATTTGAAAAATTTTATGGTAACTTTATTTTGTATTTACTTCCTTTTCATTTTTTTTTATTATCATCGAATAAAAGTGTATTCAATCACCTAATAGTAATAATTAACAAAAATAAAGTAATGTTTATTTTATAAAAAATAAAATAACTATAAACTACACCTAAATATTTATTCATTTAAAAATTAATTTTGTAAAATTTTAAATTAGTTCATAAACTTTAATTCTAAAATAATGAAAATTAAGTTCGCACTATTATAATTCATCAATTTCATTGATTTTCAAATTTAACTTAATAATTTAATAAGAAATTATTGAAATTTACTATGCATCACAAAATTGACGGCTTAATCAATCATGCTTACTTTATAATTATGGTGCATAACTGCGTATAAAGTGGGCCAATTCTTCAACTTGGCTATATCTTAATATATCAATGTTCTTTTTTGTTTCAATTATTAAGCTTTTTTGTTTGTTTTGGTTTGCTTCAGAGCTGATCTTTTTTTTTTACAATTCAATTAAGCCTATGATGAGATATCATTTTCACTTTAAATAATTCAAAATAGTCTTGCTCAATAACATATAATTTTGCTAAAAAACAACAATTTGTGCATGTTTCTTGCAAGTTTCATTACCAGATTGATGACCAAAAAGCTTGTACTATGACTATAACTTTCAAAGTCAAATCAGGCAGCCTCCAATTCCAACTTAAATACTTCTTGTTTTTATTTTTTATTTTTTTTTAAGATATAAATACATCTTGTTTACCCTACGCACTTGGGTATAAAAATACTCCTTAATCACACACACAAAAATAATTTTTTTTAGTTCTCAAATTTATATGCGCATTGATGGTCTTGTGCATACAGATAAGTATTTTATTTTAACAAAAGTAAGAAATTTTAATTATTTTTATTAAAATCTCATAATTTATTATTGATTTAATTCAATGGCAAAAGAATTAAGTGATATGAATCTGCCGAAAGTTGAGTAGTCTAGTTATATACTTTCCTTCAAGACGTATGTATAAATTAAAAGTTCAATTTTTGTCTCTTCCTCTCTAATTCAAAAGATAATAATAAATAAAAGTAAATGAAACCTCAATTGTTAATTATATTTAGTTTTATAATTTTGAAAATTAAAAATTAGGGCACTGCAATTTGGTTTATTTACTTCGCAAATGAAGAATATTGTTATAGGGAATTGTTTAAGACGAAAGAATTTTATAAAGCAAACAAAGCAATCTGGCAGGCAGTGTGTTAACTATTAATTACGTTTTATGTTAGTAATTAATAATTTAATACTTTATAATTAATACTCACCAGACTCCGCGTTTGAATTATAATTAAGTCAAACTTTACATGCGATGTATATAATTCCATGTTTAAAACATGGAAAATTTTCGTTTAAAAATTCATGTATGCTGCTCTCAGTCTCATTGTTTCAATGAATTATCAAAGGAAAATAAGTGTCACTGTGGGGACTATTTGATTTCACCATGGATTTGGCATCTAATGTTTTATTGTATTTTCCTTTAAGATATTGATATCTTATGAATTTATGGTATCTGAATGACTTAAAAGATAATATATCTTTGTTCAAAAGGTATTATATCCATTACTATTGAGTTACTAATTAATTTATTAATTATGATATTTTAAGTTTAATTTGCATTATAAGAAATTACTTTTAAATTATTTTACCATAAAAACAAAATTATAGCATAGTCATATACCGGAGTGAAGTTGTCTTAAATTGAATTGAACGAGTGGGATCAAAATGACCAAACTGAAATTTTAAATGTAGAAAAAAATGTTTAAATTTTTTAAATGATTTTATATTTTAATCCTGAGAAAAATTAAATTTTTCATTGCAGTATAATTAATATTTTAACTTTAACTTCACTAATATAATATTCTGACTCCGTTTTTAACAGATGCATATGGACATGCAAGTATAAAACCAAATTCAAATCTTTGAATTATGATGGAAGACCAATCACGAGATCTTCAGCCAAATGGATGAAAGATACTGCAAAGGAGCTCGTGCAAAAGAGTTTAGAGTCTATGGAACAAAAAGGAGATGAAGAAACTAAGTTAATCAATTTACTTAGTTGTGATTCGGCCGATACACTCCCGTGTGTACATTTGCACGCCCGTGTTGCATGTTTGTAAATCGTTCCGAGCCAGACACAGGTCCTTACACGCCTGTGTCTAAGGTCGTGTTGCTATACACGCCCTGTGTTCTAAGGCCGTGTTACAAGACATGCCCGTGTTTATTTTCGAAGCGTCATCTGCATGATACACGGTCAGACGACATGCCCGTGCATGAAGTCGTGTAGCTGTCTGGATTTCTGACGAGATATCGAAATACGCCTGTGTATGATCAAGTCCAGCTCGTGTTCCAAGCCGTGTTGGAGTCTGTCGATTTTGCTAAATTTTTCGGAGCTTGTACACGCCCGTATCTCGATGAAGAATTTTATCTAACTAGAATTTTCTTTATGTTTTCTTTGCTAATTAGAATTCGTATTTAATTAGGAATGTCATTGTTTATTCCTAAAGAGTTGTTTTCTTTTAGAACAAGTTTAGATTTAGGATTACAAGTCTATAAATACTTGTATCAAACATCATTATTAATTAATAGTTGATTGATTTTATTCAAATTCTTAATTAAATTTTTTTGAGTTCTTGTGAGAGCTAAAATTCGAATTTGCTTCGAGCGTGTTGCAATTTCAACCCTGATAATTAGAGGTGCTAGTTGTTAGATAACTAGTGTTGCTAATTCCTATCAAAGTTTATACTAGACAGGTCATTGGGCAACGATCCCAATAGATTGTTACAGATCCTAGTTGTTAGATAACTAGTGGGACGCATCAGTTTGGTATCAGAGTTTTGACTCTAGTGTAAGCTATGTATCCCTAGCGTAGTAATTGTTTATTGATAAAAAAAAAGAATTATTCAAATTTCATTCCGCATCAAAATTGCATCAAGTGATTCGGCCCCAATAAAAAATTAAAGGATGCCATATTGATCATCATCCGTTGCATCAATAAAATTCGTGGTAAGTAAATCACCATTCGAAAACTCATTAATTTGTATATTTTCTACTTATTTTCTTTTTTTACCTACCCTACATCATTCTACATATTAAACCTTTATTTCTACCTGTTAAATACCAAAATTCGCGCATAAATAAATCCCAAATTTCAGACATATCTGAAATCACCCAAAACAGTTTCACACTTACATCTTTTAGCTTATCTTTCACTAATAACTTTAGTTATCTAGTTTGAATTATAATTCTCTTAGAAGTAGTAAGAGTTTAACTCAATTAAGAACTCGAGAGAAAATTCTTTATGTGTGTGTTCAATTGTGAGTGCATTAGAGAGTTTTTAATTAATTGAGAGAAACATGTGAGAGAGTCTTAGCATATGAATTTTTCTTTTCATTTATTTCATATTTACATTATAGATATAAAGGAGAAACTTACATTGGATGCAATACAAACTACGTTACAAACAATGTTGGCTCAACAAGAGGATATAAGGAGTGACAATCAAAAGGTCCATGAATAATTGGCAAGGTTCGAGATAGCAACCCCCATCCGACCAAAGGAGACCCAACGCATTCTCTTCAACAAATTAGAAGAAGAAACAGACAAAGAAGGATCAACACATGCCAATAAAGGCAAGACCAAAGATGGGAATTTGGGATTAATCAAGATGAAGATTCCAGCTTTCCAAAGGAAGAGCGATCCGGAGGCATAGTTAGAGTGGGAGAAAAAGGTTGAAAGGGTGTTCGAGTGCCATAATTATACCGAAGAGAAAAATGTAAAATTGGTCACCATGGAGTTCACTAACTATGCTAGTGTGTGGTGGGATCAATTCACCTCCATTAGGCATAGAAGTAGAGAAGGACCAATTACATCATGGTTTGAGATAAAAACTATAACGAGGAAGAGATTTGTACCTCAACGCTATTATAGAGAGGTGCACAACATGTTACAAAGGTTGAACCAAGGCTCTAGGAGTGTTGAAGAGTATCTCCAAGAGATGGAGATGGCCATAATTTGAGCTAACATTGAGAAGGATAGAGAGGCTACCATGGCACATTTTCTATCAGGTTTGAATTATGAAATTGCTAACCTTATTAAATTTCATCATTATGTAGATTTTGAGGACATGGTATACATGGCAATTAAGGTGGAAAAGCAATTGAAGGTAAAAACTAAGACAAATTCGACTCCCACATCAATATGAAAATCAAATTAGAAGAATAAAAGAGGAGAAACGAGTGCAAGTAAGAGTAAATTTGAGCCAAATAAAGGAAATGATGTTACTACATCAAAGACGTAACCTAATGATGACAAATCCAAGGGTAAGTCAAGTAATATTCAGTGCTTTAGATATTTAGAATATGGGCATAAGGCTGCACAATGTCTAAATGCCAAGATCATGACCCTACACAATGGTGAGGTGGTAAGTGAGGAAGAGGATGATGATGATGATCTGAGTGACATGCCAGCATTGGAGGACGTATCTGATGTGGAGAAGGAATCAGCCCCACAAGGACCAATTTATACTTTGGTTACTAGGCGTGCCTTAAATATGCAAGCTAAGGAGGAAGAGGTACAACGTGAAAATATCTTTTATACTCGATGTATAATACATGATAAATTATGTAGTATGATTATAGATGGTGGAAGTTATGCTAATGTTATTAATGCTACTTTAGTTAATAACTTGCGAATTAAAACAACTAAATATCCTAGACCTTATAGATTACAATAGTTAAATGAAGGTGGAAATATTAAGGTCACTAGGTAAGCATTGATTACATTCTCTATTGGACGTTATTGTGATAAGGTATTATGTGATATAGTTCCTATGTAAGCTAGTCACATATTATTAGGACGTCCATAACAATATGATAGATGAGTCATACATGATGGTTTTACTAATAAATATTCATTTAAGATAAATAGTAGGACTATTAATTTGCTACCTATATCGCCTAAGGAAGTGTATGAGGATCATAAATTTTTGAGTGAATGTAAAAGTGCACATAAAAAAGAAAAGGTGCACCAGTAAAAAGAGAGTTGTGAGAAAAGCCAAGAGAAGTATGAGGAAAGAGAGGAAAAATGAGAGAAAATAGAAGGGATGTGCAGAGAGAGTAAAAATAGTGAGATTGCACATGCAAAAGGAGAGAATAGTGTACAAATAGTGGTAAAAAAAGAGGTAAAAGGAAAATTCTTTACAATAGAGGGTGAGATTGGAAAGGCTTATTTAAGCAAGCAACCTATGATACTATTGGTATTCAAAGGTGCATGTTTAGCTTTTGACACTAACTCAATTCTCTCTTCTCTATCTAGTTCTTTTCAAGTGTTGTTACAGGAATTTGAGGATTTATTTTTCAAGTCTATGCCCAATGGTTTGCCACCATTAAGAGGGATAGAACATCAAATTGATTTTATTCCTGGAGCATAAATTATGAATAGGCCAGCCTATCGGAGTAATCCCGAAAACACAAAGGAGCTACAAAGGTAAGTGGATGAATTGATATCTAAAGGATTGATTAGAGAAAGTATGAGCTCATGTGTTGTACCCCATGCTACTTATGCCTAAAAAGGATGGAATATGGCATATGTGTGTTGACTGTTGTGCCATCAATAAAATCACTGCAAAGTATCGCCATTTTATACCTCAATTATCTGACATGTTAGATGAATTATATGGTGCATACATATTTTCTAAAATAGATTTAATGGCTTGGTATCATCAAATTAGAATGAAAATAGGTGATGAATATAAAATTGCCTTTAAAACAAAATATGGGTTATATGAGTGGTTAGTTATGCCATTTAGTTTAAGTAATGCTCCTAGTACATTCATGCATTTAATGAACCATGTTTTGAGGGATTTTATAGGTAAGTTTGTTGTTGTCTATTTTGATGATATACTTGTGTATTTCAGTAGAGGACTATGTTATGCATGTTAGATCAGTTTTTAGTGTTTTACAATCATAAAAGTTATATGTGAAGCTTGCTAAATGTTCATTTTGTGTGCCTAAAGTTATATTTTTAGGATATGTTGTTAGTGAGCATGGTATAGAGGTTGATCATGAGAAAGTTAAGGCTATTGAAACTTGGCCTACACCTAAGAATATTGGGGATGTTCATAGTTTCCATGGCTTAGCTAGTTTTTATCGATATTTTGTGTGTGATTCTCTAGTATAACTGCCCCTTTGACATAAGTAATTAAAAAGAATGTTATATTTATATGGGAAAAGGAACAAGAGGGTGCTTTTAACATGCTGAAATCTAAATTAATTTATGCACCTATTCTTATTTTGCCTAACTTTGATAAAACATTTGAGATTGAATGTGATACTTCTGGCATGGAAATTGGAGCTATTTTAATGCAAAAGGGTAAGCCAATTGCATATTTCAATGAGAAATTAAGTGGCGAAGCACTTAATTACCCGACATACGACAAGGAGATGTATGCCTTAGTAAGGGCATTGGAAACATGGCAACATTATCTACTGTCTAAGGAGTTTGTTATCTATACCTACCATGAGAGTTTGAAGCATTTGAAGGGACAAAATAAGCTCAACAAAAGACATGCGAAGTGGAGTGAGTTTCTTAAGTCCTTCCCTTATGTCATCAAATATAAACAAGGTAAGAAAAATATTGTGGCTGATGCATTGTCTAGGAGGTACATTTTACTTAACACTTTGGATGTGAAATTGCTTAGTTTTGAGCATATTAAGGAATTGTATGCACATGATCCTGATTTTAATAATGTATATAATGTATGTAAAACAATTTCCTTTGATAGATTTTATAGACATGATGGGTATTTGTTTCATTTAAAGTTACTTTTTATGCTTAGATGTTCATTACGTTTGTTATTGATTAATAAGGCACATGAGGGAGGTTTGATGGGACACTTTGGCATAGCTAAGACATTAGATATTTTACATTAGTATTTCTTTTGGCCTAACATGAAATCTGATGTATCTAAGTATTGTACTAATTGCATTACATATTTGCAAGCTAAGTCCAAAGTGCATCCGCATAGTTTGTATATACCATTTCCTGTTCCACAATCACCTTGGGTAGATATATCTATGGATTTTATACTTGGACTACCTAGGACTATGTGTGGTAATGATAGTATATATATGGTTGTTGATAGGTTTTCTAAGATGGCACATTTTATTTCATGTTATAAAACCGATGATGTATTGTATATTGTTGACTTGTTCTTTAAGAATATAGTGTGTTTGTATGGTATACCTAAAACTATTATGAGTGATAGGAATACTAAGTTTTTGTCCTACTTTTGGAAGACTTTGTGGGCGAAATTAGGAACTAAGTTATTGTTTAGTACTACATATCATCCACAAACCGATGGTCAAACTGAAATTATGAATAGAATATTAGAACAACTTATGCGTGCTATAATTAAAAAGAATATAAAATCTTGAGATGAGATTTTACCTCATGTAGAATTTGCATATAATAGGATTGTGCATTCATCTACACAACATTCACCTTTTAAAATTGTGTATGGTTTTAATCCTTTAACACCATTGGATCTATCACCTTTGCCTATGAGTGAGCAAGTTAATTTAGATGGTGTTTGAAAGGTAGATTTTGTGCGTAATTTAAATGAAAAGGTAAGGTAAAATATCGAAAGGCGTAAACAACAAGTGGCAAATCAAAGGAATAAAGGACACAAACAAATAATTTTTGAGCCTGGAGATTGGATTTGGCTGCATTTGCAGAAGAAAATATTTCCTACTCAAAGAAAATATAAGTTATAGCCTAAAGGAGATGGATCATTTTAAGTTGTGGCAATGGTCAATGACAATGTATACAAATTAGATATCTCAGGTGAGTATAATATTTTTGTAACCTTTAGGGTGTGTTTACTTTGAGAAAACTACTCCAGTTTTTTAGAAAACTTTTCAAAATGAAAATAGAAAATAGGAATTTGTGTTTACTTTAGGTATTTTCATAAAAATTTCACTTGAAAAGTGTTTTCACTGTTTTCCTAATTTTAAAAGAAAAGTGAAAAATAAGTTTTTATTGTTTTCTAAATTTTTTTTTATTAAAATTATAAAGTGAAAACTCCATGTTTTCATTTGTAACAAGTAAACATGTTTTACAAATTTTCTATGAAAGTGAAAATTTTTTATTTTCTTTGAAAATTGAAAATAAAAAATAATTATCTGAAAGTAAACACACCCTTAATGTATCTGACCTTCTTCCATTTGATTTTGAAAGTGAAGATTTGAAGGCAAATTCTTTTGAGGAGGGAGGGAGTAATGCATATGGACATGCGAGCACAAAATCAAATTCAAATATTTTGAATTATGATGGATGACCAATCATAAGATCCCGAGCTAAAAGGATGAAAGATACTGCTAAGGAGCTCGTGCAAAAGAGTCTAGAGTTTATGGAACAAAAAGGAGATGAAGAAACTAAGTTAATCAATTTACTTAGTTGTGATTTGGCCAATACACGCCTGTGTGTACATTTGCACACCCGTGTTGTATGTTTGTAAATCGTCCCGAGCCAGACACGGGTCCTTACACGCCCGTGTCCAAGGTCGTGTTGCTATACATGCCCTGTGTTTTAAGGCCGTGTTCCAAGACACACCCGTGCTTATTTCTGAAGTGTCATCTGCATGATATATGGTCAGACAACACGCCCGTATATGAAGCCGTGTAACTGTCTAGATTTTTAACAAAACATTAAAACATGACTGTGTATGATCAAGTCCAGCCCGTGTTCCAAATTGTGTTGGAGTCTGTCGATTTTGCTAAATTTCTTGGAGCTTGTACACGCCCGTCTCGATGACAAATTTTATCTAATTAGAATTTTCTTTATGTTTTCTTTGCAAATTAGAATTCGTATTTAATTAGGAATGTCATTGTTTATTTATAAAGAGTTGTTTTCTTTTAGAACAAGTTTAGGTTTAGGATTACAAGTTTATAAATACATATATCAAACATCATTATTAATTAATAGTTGATTGATTTTATTCAAATTCTTAATTGAATTTTCTTGAGTTCTTGCGAGAGTTAAAATCCGAATTTACTTCGAGCGTGTTGCAATTTCAACCCTGATAATTAGAGGTGCTAGTTGTTAGATAACTAGTGTTGTTAATTCCTATCAAAGTTTATGTTAAATAGATCATTGGGCAACGATCTCAATAGATTGTTACAGATCCTAGTTGTTAGATAACTAGTGGGACGCATCAGTTTGTTAATAGGGAAGGAGACATATTAGATCAAGTTGCTACCACACTCATCATCCAGTCGACTCTAAGTTATCACATTAATCAATTGATGGAGCATAGGTCATTATATTTATCAACGGGTAAAGTCTAACGGGTCTCATTGAGTTCCCAGGGATAGTATCCCAATAAAACAAATTTCTTAGATGGTGAAGGGAGGTCTAGGGTGCTACACCTCCCGGAGATAAAAATTACATAATTTTGATTAGCTTCTGATTATTTTTAATTAATTCGAAATTATATAAAACTTGAGAAGTTCTCTGTTTAATAGTTTGTAAGATCTAAATTTTATTTGTATGATTTTTTTAATACAATGATATAGTGAAATAAATTTATCTTCTCTATTATTTAGGCCCACAAGTTGAAAGAGTTGTCCACCACAAAGGACTGGCTCAACATGTACGATGCTGGTGAGATGGTAGCTGCTTTTGAATGTGCTTGATGTAGACTAGCGGCCATGGGTAATTCATTCATTGCACATGAAGGGTTGTTAGCATGTAAATTGCAAGCCAGCCAGTCCAACAAATGAGGAGCAAAAACGAAGTCAATGCCAAGGTAACTAAGCTAAAAATCTCACCTCAACTTTCATTCAAAATTTGGAATAAGGGAAATATTTTGTTGCAAAACTCATAATTATGATGTATTAGTTTCCACACTTAGCCCGACTTTTTGTATTTGATATTTTCACGTGTAAAAAATAAAAATAAATAAGTTTGAGCTTTTATATTTGTTATTTATTAATATTGATAAAAAAAATTTATATTTTACAATAAATAATTAAAGAGAATAATATTTTATTATATAGCTCATAAGTCATTTATCAACAATTTACAAATAAAACAGAGATCTATGTGAAAGAAAAATCTTGTGTATTTGGAAAAAATTATCAAATACTGAACCATGTTGATAAGTGAGTGCCACAACTGTTTTGAACCGTTTTCTAAAAATAAATTTAATTGATTTTTTAAAGTTAGTAAACTTT
>CATIWO010371275.1:0-13838 GCA_949673435.1 Macaranga tanarius | reverse complement strand
TAGCTTTAATTAATACTCAATAGTTAGCAATTAATTGATATTTAGTAATTAATACATAATTAGTTTTAGTTAATAGGTTTGTAAATTAAATTTATTTAAACTTAGTAGTAGTATTATATACTAAACTATGTACATAGTTATGATACCTATACTGTAAGTATATCCTAAACTATATATGTACATACTTATTCACTATGTATTTTAGCTTTAATTAACACTCAATAGTTAGCAATTAATTGATATTTAATAATTAATAGAAGTACTAGTTTTACATATATACTCTTATAAAATATTAGTTTTAAAATCATATAATGATACTAAAACTAATTAATGGTACTAACATCATACATTAGTTTTTTAATTCATATTATGTTTTATTTAATAACATTAAAATCAAAATTATGTAGTTTTATAATAAAATTACTTAAAAGTCAATTATGTTTTATATTAAATTAAAAATTTTAATTAATATAATATATTATAGTAATAACATATTAGATAGTGCGTGGTTAATTTTTATTAATAGAAAATTAGAACTATATTATTTAATATTGAAATTTAGTACTATGGTGATTAATAAAATTAATAGAATTATTCATATAATACCAAAATTTAATAATTTTTTTAATAATGTTAACAAATTAGCGACGGATTTACTTCCGTCGCTAATTTTAGTGACGGATTTAGCATCCGTCGCTAGATCCGTCGGTAATCAGTATCCGTAGCTAATCCGTCAGGATTTAGAAACGAAAAACTGTGCGTCGCTAATTTCCATTGGTAAATCGTTGAATTCTAGCAGTGCAAGTCTATGTTGGAACATGAAGGACATTTAAGGATTGTGTTGAGTATTCTGAGGGATAAATAACTTTATGCCAAATTTAGCAAGTGTGAATTTTGGTTGGATAAGGTAATTTTTTTAGGACATGTGATATTTGCGGAAGGCGTACATGTGGATCCAAACAAAATTACTGCTATAGTGAATTGGGAACCACCTAGGAATGTGACAGAAGTTAGAAGTTTCTTAGGGTTGGCAGGATACTACAAGTGATTTGTTCGAGATTTTCTCAATAATTGCATCATCTCTGACTAAATTATTGAGGAAGAATATAAAATATAATTGGACTCCTAAATATCAGCAGAGTTTTAAAATTTTGAAGGAGAAGTTGACTACTACTCTTATTTTAACTCTTTTTGTAGAAGGTGATAGATTCGTGGGGTATAGTGATGCTTCGGGATAAGGGTTAGGTTATGTGTTGATGCAGGAGGGCAAAGTAGTTGCTTATGCATCCAGACAGCTGAGACCTCATGAACAGAACTATCCCACGCATGATTTGAAATTAGTAACGGTGATTTTTGCCTTAAAGATATGGAGACATTATTTTTATGGGGAAACATGTCAAATATTCACTGATCACAAGAGTCTCAAGTATATCCTTAGCCAAAAGGATTTGAATTTGAGACAAAGGAGATGGGTGAAGTTGCTGAAGGACTATGATTGCATGATTGAGTATCATCCGGGCAAAGCTAATGTGGTGGCAGATGTTCTTAGTCAGAAATCGACTGGTAATTTGCATTATATTCATGCTATTAGAATGCCTATAATGATTGAACTCCAAAAATTGAATATCGAGCTTAGTGCACATGCACCTGACTGTGTTTTAGCCACCCTAAAAGTTTGACCAATCTTGATGGAGAGAATTTCTCAAGCCTAAAAGATTAACGACGAAACGTTGAACTGGATTGAAGATATAAAATGTGGAAAGAATAAAGAGTTGAATTTGGATGAGCAGGGAGTGATAAGGATGGGAAAGATAATTTATATACCAAATCGGGAAAATTAATAAGAGAAATATTAGAAAAAGCACATTGTTCTGCTTATACGATGCATCCGGGAAGTACTAAGATGTACCAGAATTTAAAAGAGAATTATTGGCAGAAGAAGATGAAGAAGGATATAGCGGTATATGTTTCCAAATGTTTGACTTACCAATAAGTCAAGGCTAAGCATAGACACTTAGCTGGTTTGTTGCAATCTTTGCCAATACCAGAATGGAAATGGGAACATATAACCATGGATTTTGTGGTAGGATTACCAAGGACACAATATGGAAATGATACAGTGTGGGTGATTGTAGATAAGTTGACAAAGTCTACTCATTTTCTATCGATTAAGATAACTTATAGTTTGAATAAGTTGACAAAGTTATACAGTAAGGAAATAATAAGGTTGCAAGGAATGCCAGTGTCTATTATATCGGATCATGATCTGAGGTTTACTTTGAGATTCTAGCCTAGTTTACAGGAAACACTAGGTACTAGATTAAGATTTAGTACTGCTTTTCATTCTCAGACTGATGGACAATCTGAGAGGACCATTAAAGTGCTAGAAGATATGTTGAGAACTAGTGCTTTAGATTTTAGTGGGAACTAGAATAAATGAGTGCCACTAATGGAGTTTGCATATAATAACAGTTATCAAAGCAGTTTGGATACGGCACCATTTGAGGCTTTGTATAGTAGGAAATGTAGAACCCCTATTTATTGGGATGAAGTATGGGAAAGGAAGTTGTTAGGTCCTAAATTGGTTTAGATTAGTACAGATAATATTCAGATAGCTAAAACCAATCTCAATGCAGCTCAGGATAGTAGAAGAGTTTTGCAAATCTTAAAAGGATTGATATTGAGTTTAAGGTGGGTGACAAAGTATTCTTCAAAATATCTCTATGGAAAGGGGTGATAAGGTTTGGTAGATGAGAAAAGTTGAGTCCCAGGTTCATAGGACCATATGAGATTATTGAACGAATTGGGCTAGTGGCCTATCGTTTAGCCTTACCCCCAACTCTTGAGGGAGTGCATAATATGTTTCACGTATCTATCTTAAAGAGGTATAGAAGCAACCCCACTCATATTCTGAAAGAGCAATGAGAATTTAAGTTGTGAAGAAGCACCTGTAGCAATTTTGGCTAGAGAACAAAAAGTGTTGAGGAA
This sequence comes from Macaranga tanarius, assembly GCA_949673435.1. Lineage (NCBI taxonomy): Eukaryota > Viridiplantae > Streptophyta > Magnoliopsida > Malpighiales > Euphorbiaceae > Macaranga > Macaranga tanarius. Next base: position 10,850 of record CATIWO010371275.1, on the reverse strand, counting down.
CAAAATTATTCCCTTAGTCAAAGTATTATAGAAAAATCACTCTCAAGAAGAAGCCACATGGGAGTGAGAAGAGGACATGAAATACAGATTCCCAAGACTTTTGTAATGAATTTATGCTTGTACAAATTTTGAGAACAAAATTTCTTTTAGGAGCGAAGAATTGTAATATCCGTGTACTTAAAACAGATTTATTTAAATTAATGATAATTAAGGATTATTTATATTAAGTTGATGTTCAATAAAGTTGATTAGTATTACTTCGGTTAGAAATATAATAAAGTATAATTAAGAATTGATTGTCTTATATTAAATTGAAATTGTTAAGAGTTAATATTATTATTGTTGTAAGAAATGATAAGAATAAAATATAAGAAATAAAGTTTGAATTTAATTGAATAGAAGTGGAAGGGATGATATTTAAAAGAAAGTAAGGACGAAATTATAACTAAAGAGAGTAAATGAAGTTAGAAAGAAAGAAAGGAAACAGAAGGGATTAAAGTGGAGAAAAGTAGAGGAGTTGTTGGTTGGATACAGGAGGAAGTATGGTGAGGAAGAAGATAAGGGAGGAAGAAGAAGATCAAGGAAGCAGAAGAAAAAAAGGAAGAAAAGAAGAAAAAAAAGGAGAGGAAGAAGAGCTCTGGAAATTTAATTTGGTCTTCAGCAAATTCAAGTAAGAAAATTCGATTTTCTGACTTGTGAGTGGCTTACCATTAAAGAAATTCCTTTTGTTTTTGATAGTTTAAACCTTTGAGTTCTTTTATAGAAATATTTAAGTTTTAACTGGAGATCTAGGCTTTATTTTGATGTTATTCGGCTTATTTTCATTGCTTGAAGTTCTATGATCAGTACTTGAACTTTTGTTATTGATAAATTGAGATTTTTGTTGAATTTCTACTGCTGAATTCAAACTAGAGGCTGATCAGATGGTGTCTCTTCGTAGAGGCGACGCCCAATCACCTCAGAGGTGACGCCTCCTTGACTTGTGTAGGGGCGATGCCTCTGTTAATGGCGGCGCCTCTGTGCTAATCTCTCGGTGCCTCTGCACTAGAGGGCGACGCCGTTGTGTAGAGGAGGCACCTCTATAGCTTGATTTGTACTTCGTTTGGTATATTTTTGAATAGATTAAAGGGTATACTGAAACTGAACCCAAGAATAACGTACTAGAGCAATTGAGATGCTATAAAATAATTGTAATTCTTAAGGATTGTTCATGTTAGAGGCTTGAACTGAATAATTTATAGGGCATATGAATACCATATATTACTAAGTATCAGACAAAGAGACTAAATTATAATTGTGAATAAATTAATAGTGAAAGTCTAGTAATTGAATGTTAAAGAACATCAAATCGATATAGTTATATCCTTACAACAAATGTGAATAATAAATCTAAGAACATTGGAATGATAAAATACACCCTTACAATTAATATTAAGATTTCATAAGTTTTATATTGATTAATACATGAATACGTAAGGGTGGGAGATATATATATATATATATGCGATGAGTTGACCACTTAGTTTGTAACTATCTTTGGGATAGCGCATAGATTCAGAGGTGCTTTTGGGGCGAATCCTTGTGGTTATACAATATGCATACGAAACTATTATGAATGACTTTATGATTTAGCTAGTGTGGGCCATGAAAATAAGTGTTGAGATGTTGTGAGAGAGTTATTTGTATATTATTGTCAATTCTAGGAAAAAATTGGGTAATGAATCAATTATGAGATAATTGTACGAAATTATCGTTTAAGAAAGATATAATTGATAATAAGAATAATGTTTAATACTCAAATGAATGAAATTCTCAACTTTCATGACAATTGAATGATTGAATTATATTACAAATCAAATAATGAAAGTATGATATGATAAATAATTCGGTTTATATGAATTTCCGCATTATTTGTAACTTGAGGAATTAAGACCTTAAGTGTATTAAAATTATTAATAGTTGAATTCTACGAAGTTAAAGGTTTAATGAAATAAGTTATTGCATCGAGTCTCAATTTTTGAGAAAAATGTCTAAATCTTTATTATGCTTTTAATTTGCATTAATTACGAAAATATTTATTGCATCGAGTCTCAATTTTTGGAATTACTCACTACTATTTTAAAAATGTATTTTCAGTTTAGTTAGACTATTGTCTAGCAGTATGGCAGTACAGTGGGCCACTATGGTGTACGAGGTCATTGCAGTTGAGACGTTGGTGAGGTACACAGTTTGCCATGACACAGATGCTGAGTTAGTCTTTAAGGTCACGGTCCTACCCATAGGAACTGATGCACGTGTATCAACTGTGCGAGAGGAGCACCTCGACAGTGTCTGCACTATTTTTGGAGTCTACTACGCCACCTCGCTAGATGTTCAGGTCACCCTCACTTGAGTGCTGTAGTTTACCAGATGCATCTTTTTGACTTTTTGCTTATGGCCATCTTTACACCCTCCAATGCTTGATACGAGAGCTTATTTTTGAGCCATTAGGCTAGATGCATTTTATGAGGGTTTTGGCCTAGACATGTTACTTCTACTACTACTACCATCTTCCGGACTAAGATCCGTAGCACCGGAGAGATAGATGTTAGGGCAAATAATAATGTATCACTGTATTATTTGTTTTAGCTCTTTTATTATATTTTGATATGTATATATTTATATGTTATGATGAATGGTTAGCACCTATGTGCTTGATATTATTATATATGTTTATTAAGTATTGATGTTAAGTTATTATCTTGCCATCTGAAATTGTTGATATATGGTTATATCTATCAGAAATGATGTTTGATAACAATTAAGAATGTGCGAATGTGTAAATGAATAAGTGGTATTATAAAGTTATTCAAATATGGTAATTTCATTAGCAGAGTTACTAAATATTGAGGTTCAAATTGGTACAGATTTTTCATATCGTATTTAGGTGGAAGTATTAAGCCTTAAGATCTAGTTATGTGTATGTTAATATTATATATAAGAGTTACTTTATATATATTAAGATTTGATTTTAAGTACTATGGATATAATTGTGTATTAGTTAATTTAAGTATAGAGAAGGGTGTGACAATGATTTCTAGGTCCAGCTGTTATCTTTATCTTTGAACCACATTGATGTTCTAATATCGTTATTGGGTAGTTAGCCCCAATGGAGGTTCACTAGGATTTATGGATGGCTAGAGGATCATCTAAAATGAAATACTTGGGAATTAATAAATGACTTAAGTTCTTCCAACTTATGGGCTTAGGTTTATGGAGGAGACTTCAATGAAATCCTTTTTGGGTTTGAAAAGGTGGGTGGTCAGCCGTGTTATGGATATTAGATTACATTAAGTTAACAACTAAGAAACTTATCTTTTTGTTTCTTTTTTAACAGATTATTATCTATTGTAGTTATGAGGTTATTATCTTTATAACAAACTCCAAATGTATATATATACAGTATTGTATGTTTGTCATAATTAATATCTAGAAAATCAAACTCTTTCTGCCATATTTCTCTACATGATATCAGAGCCATCATGAGTATTACACCTCAAAGTAATTCTCAAATCATAATGGAAAATCCCATCTCTTCTGCTCCAAGTGCTCATTATTCTTTCTCTATTAAACTAATCACTAAAAACTATCTTGTTTGGAAAGCTCAATTCGTGCCCCTCCTTAATTCTTAAAATCTTTATAATCTTATTGATTCTTCTTCTCCCATTCCTCCAAAAATAGTAATCTCTGCCACAAATCTGAATGAACAACATGTGAATCATGAGTATCAAACATGGTATCAAAAGGACCAGATGTTACATTCCTGGCTTCTTTCATCTCTTACTGAAGAAATCTTCCCTCATGTGATTGGTCTGTCTTCCTCTCTTGAAGTGTGGCAGTCTTTAGCCAATGCCTTTGGCTCAATGTCTCAAAATTGACAACTCCAGCTTCATATTGAATTACAAGAACTCAAGAAAAATGATCTCTTTATCTCTCAATATCTTCAAAAGGCTAAATCCATTGCTGATGAACTTGCAGCTACCGGAAAGCCACTGTCATCAGCTAAGTTTAATACAATACTTTATCGCAACATTGGATCTGACTTCCATAGTATCATTACTGCACTTAACTTAAGATCCTTCCTTTTTTGAATTATATGGTCAGTTACTTGCATATGAAATTCTTTTAAAAAGCTCTCAAGAACCTCCTATTGCAAATCTTGCTATCACACCACCTCCAACTTCAACTCCACTTTTACCCACACCATCTCGACCACCTACTTATCACTCTCAACCTCAACAAAGCTGGAATAATAGAAATAATCATCGTCCAAGGGGCCCTTGTCAGATTTACGGACTCCACAATCATATTACTGCCACTTGTAGACAGCGTTATCAATCTCGTCGTCCTCTACCTCAGGCCAACTATGGGTTTCAAGGACCACCACATTCTCCATATTATGCTTACAATTCTATCCACTCTTCTCCTTATCCTATGCCATCTCCTCACCATGTTTCACAGGATCATTCTCTTCCATGGTTTCCTGATACTGGTGCTAATTGTCACATCACACCAGACCTTCAATTTCTAAGTTCAGCATCTGAATATAAAGGCAGTGATCAACTTCATGTTGGTAATGGTCAGGGATTGCACATATCTCATACTGGTACTGTATTTCTTCCTTCTATGCATGGTTCACTTAAATTGAATAATGTGTTTCATGTTCCACATATTGTTAAAAATCTCTTATCAGTTCAAAAATTTACCGTTAATAATTCTTGCTTCTTTGAATTTTGGCCAACTCATTTTGTTATTAAGGACCAGGTCACCAAGCAAATCCTCTTGCAAGGACCGAGTGAGAATGGACTTTATGCCCTTCGAGCACCTGATCTAGCCAAGACAGCTTTACTTACGGACAACACTACCTTGGATGATTGGCATGCTCGCTTGGGGCATCCAAATTTTAGAAATGTTTTTAGTATTATTCAAAATTTTAGTTTACCATGTTCTTCCAATAAATCTTTAGTTTGTTCTTCTTGTTTTAAAGGAAAGTCAGCTCGCTTGTCTTTAGCCTCTGTAGAATGCAAAAGTATTGGTCCTTTTAATATTATTCACACAGATGTATGGGTCCAAGTCCTGTTATTTCCAGTTTAGGTCATCGCTACGCTGTTCTTTTCATTGATGATTTTTCTTGCCATACTTGGGTTTATCTTTTGAAATATTAGAGTGATGTTTATTCTATTTTTTTATCTTTTCAAAATATGGTGGAACGTCAATTTAACTCCAAAATTAAATCTGTTTAATTTGACTGGGGTGATGAATATTAAAAACTTAATTCCTATTTTAAGCAAGTTGGAATCCTCTATTGTATAGCATGTCCGTACACCCATGAACAAAACGGTGTTGCTGAACACAAAATTCGCCACCTTGTTGATACCAGTTTAACTTTGTTAGCTCATGCCAATGTTCCCACAAAATATTAGAATTTTGCTTTTGATATGGCAGCTCAATTAATAAATAATTTACCATCATCAGTCAAAGCCAATAAATCTCCCTACTTTTTATTATTTCAAAAACATCCATGTTATCTTAATTTTAAGCCCTTTGGTTGTACTGTTTTTCCTCTTTTACGTCCATATAATAACTTTAAATTTTCTTATCGTACCAAACCGTGTGTTTACCTCAGCAATTCTCCATCCCATTATGGCGTACGCTGTTTGGATATGGACACAGGACGCGTTTATCTTGCTAAATATGTCAAATTTAATGAAAAAGAATTTTCGTTTCTCAATAAAACTCCTCCAATAACTCCCGTGCAGGTTCCAAGTTCACCTTGGCTACTAATCTTTGGGCATCCAAGTTCTTCTCATTCAGTTCCCTCATTCACATCAGAAACTGATCCTTTCTCAAACTCCTCTTCTCCCTCTTTGCCTCTATCTCCTAATCTGCCACCACCCAATCACAATATTATCACCCGAACCCATCCCAAAAATTAACCCTCTTCTCCACCTGGTCTTAACTTAGTTGTTGATCTTACCAACTACTCTCATCCTTAACCTAACCCAACGAACATGATTCATCCCATGCAATTAAGAGACAAAACCATGCAATAACAGAAGCACCTGTGGTTACAAAAATATATTATTTACAAACTAAACCACATACATATTCACAAGCTAAACCATATGTAGAATGGAGAAATGCAATGTCAAAGGAGATAAATGCACTTCTTGCTAACCGCACATGGATTTTAGTACTCAGACCAGATGGTAAGAACATTATTGGCAATAAGTGGGTCTTTCATATCAAAAGAAACCAAGATGGCATCATTGATCGGTATAAGGCCCGCCTTGTTGCTAAGGGGTACCATAAGGAAGATGGCATTGACTACACGGAGATTTTCAGTCTAGTGGTAAAGGCGATAACTATTCGAACAATTATTGCATTATCTGTTACTCACAGCTAGTCACTTCAGCAATTGGATTTCTCCAATGCCTTTCACCATGGTTTTGTTGATGAAGAGTTGTATATAGAACAACCACTTGGATTCCTTGATCCTCACCATCCTGATTATGTTTGTCGTCTCCATAAATCTCTTTATGGACTGAAACAGGCACCCAGGGCTTGGTTTTACTGTTTAACTCAATTTTTATTTACTCTTGGTTTTCACTCATCTTGAGCTAATAACTCTCTCTTTATCAAAACTGATACTTACAAGTTATTTGTGCTTGTATATGTTGATGATATTATTGTTACAGGACCGGATTCCACAGCAATAAATTGGTTTCTCACTCAGTTGCAAACTCAGTTTCCTGTTCGTGACATGGGTGATCTTCATTATTTTTTGGGTATTCAAGTCCTTCAGCAGCCTAATGGTCTCTTATTGTCTCAATAAAAGTACATTAATGATCTTTTGGCATGAACAAATATGCAAGATAGCAAGCCCTGCCTCACTCCAATGGCGTCTTCTCCGGCTTTGTCCAAAACTACAGGGATTCTTTACTCTGATGGCATTCAATATCGCCAAGTGGTTAGTGCACTTCAGTACTTAACTCTGACGCGTCCTGACATTGCTTATTCCGTCAATAAGCTTTGTCAGTTCATGCATTGTCCTACCGATATCCATTGGAAGGCTGTCAAGTGCCTGCTCCGATATCTCAAGGATACTAATACTTACAACTTGTTTCTTACTCCATCTACTCCAATATCGTAATATTTTTCTAATAGTGATGGGGTTGGATGTCCGGATGATAGGCATTCTACAAATGGCTATGCTATTTATTTAAGTACTAATCTTGTTTCTTGGATGTCTAAGAAGCAGCCTACTATTTCACGATCTTCAACAGAGAGTGAATATAAGGCCATTTCCAATGCTGTTACTGAACTCATGTGGCTTCGTTCTTTATTAAGTGAATTGCAGTGTCTCCCCTCTCAATCGGCTATATTATAGTATGATAATATTGGTGCTATATACCTCACTTCTAATAATGTTTTTCATGCTCGCACTAAGTATATCGAGTTAGATTATCATTATGTTTGTGAATTAGTGGCAAAAGGTGTTGTTCAAGTTAAGTTTCTTTCAACGGTAGATCAAATTGCTGATATTCTAACCAAACCTTTGGCCAAGTATTTGTTTCTTCATCATCGGGACAAGCTTCGATTGCTTTCACCACCATCAGCTTAAGGGAGGCTGTTATGGATATTAGATTACTACAAGTTAACAGTTAACAAACTTATCTTTTTATTTCTTTTTTAACAGATTCTTATCTATTGTAGTTATGAGGTAAATATCTTTGTAACAAACTCCAAATGTATATATATATAGTATTGTATGTTTACCAGAATTAATATATAGAAAATCAAACTCTTTCTGCCTTATTTCTCTACAAGTCGAAAGATTTTGACAAAATGGAAATTTTTAAAAGAGAGATCTCGGGCCTTTAGTGGCTTTAAGTTTACATGGTCAAATGGGAGGTAAAATGATCAGAATATACAGAAGAGACTTGACAAATTTGCAGCCAACCAACAATGGATAGATCTTTTTGGCAGCTTTCAAGTTCATCATTCGCTGAGGTAAGGATCAGATCATTGTCTAATTCTGTTGCAATGGGAAGTAAAGAAAAGAAGGAAAAAGGGAACCAACTCTCTAAATTTGAATCCATGTAGTTGAAAATGAAAGTTGCAAGGCGATTATAGATGAAGCATAGTCAACACCTCGTGCAAGGGTCTCGAGCTCAGCTATTATAGAGAAATTATAAGTTGGCTCTCAAAATATGGAAAATACATACTTTGGCCATGTTATATTAGAAATGAATAACTTGAAAAAGGAGTTGGCTACTTTACATCGGTAACCTTAGACTGACAGTATTGTTTTATAATTTTAAATATCAAATAGTGAATTTGGATAAAAAAATTTTAAAAGAGGGTAGTTTAGCAACAATTTTTAATGAAATAAAATAAACATTCTAAATAAATTATGATTATGTAATTTGTAATTCTAAAAAATAAAAAAAGAGTGCAGAAATAAATTAGTGGGCTGCAAAAATCTTAAAATTTTTTTTAATGATTAATGTCAAATGTCACACACTCACACTTGACAATTAATATGAAGTGTCATGTCCCAAAGTTGGGATTGCAGCGCTAGTAAATTGGATAGAGTTAAGACCATAAAAATCGTAGCAAGTTTAAATTCACAAATGAATGATATTGTATGCGAAAATTTGGTCAAAAATTTAGCCAAGTCTCCACTAAATTACGGATTGAATATCTCCATCAAAAGTTGAACTAATCTACGGTATACTTTCAAGCGCAGGCTATGTCAAACAAGACATGTGGCAACCAAACACTATCTAATTTTAAAGACATCTCCATATAATTATAGTAAATAAAAATTTCTATATAAATTGCAACGTTTATTTATTTTATTTTTTTATTTTGAAGAAAGAATTTATGAGATGGCTATCTCAAAGAAATTGGTAGCATTTTGTTTGTGCATGTTGATATGCGTTTCTTTATTGGGAACAAATGCAACTTTTTATGATAGTCGTATCGGCAATGGAGCTATGAGAGGCAATGCTAATAATGAATGTAGACGAACGCACAATCAAAATTGCAGGGAGGGTGAAGCAAACAAATATGGCAGAGGCTGTGAGCACGCTGAAAAATGTCGAAATCGTCGACTACCACTTATAAAAGGGAATGCTAATGCTAACATTAAGCCGCCTAAACACATACCTTAAAGCATATCTTGTTTAAATGCACCAAACCCATCTATAATATATTATATGGTGAAGTGAATTCAACCCATTCTTTACAGATTAATGTTAATTATTTGATTTATTGAAAATTATAATTACAGTCTATGTATCTATTATTTAGTAATTGTGAATTTGGTATTATTTCTTTTCTTACATGCCACATAGGGGAATTATCATGCAAAATTCGTCATTGAAAAAAGAAAAGAAGAATTGCATACTGAAATTTTCATGTATATATTGTTGTGTCCGCTATTAAAACTAGAATCGTTTGTATATAGACTGAGAGACTATATATAGCCTGGCTTGCCTTTGTTGTAAGTCATGATTTTGTTTCAATTTTTTTTTATAGTTATAATACATTTTTTTTTCTCTTATGCATGTGGATCATTATGCTTCACATAATAATGTATAACACTAGATCTATTACTAATTATATGGTTTACCTTTTATTTTTACCTATTCACTATTGTTCTTTTTCGACTGATTCATCTTTATGTTCTTAATTTGATGAAATTTAGCACTTAAAACGAAAATAACATAGTGTATATGTGATTTGACCATTAAAGTACGTTAATAATAATTCCTCTCTTAAAATTTCAATTTAAATGTAAAAGTATAATATTTAATTTAAAGGTAATATAGTTAAGATAATCAATCCTATATCAATCATATATATAACTTGAGAGATTTATATATTAACTAGTTAATAGCGCGCACGATGTGCAGGGTATAACTTAATATTGTTATAGATTTTTTAATATATATATATATATATATATGTGTATATATATATATATATATATATATATATATATATGTATATATGTATGTATGTTTGTACATGTAGCCTCCCATAGATCGATACCCGAAAGTAGGGGTGGCCACGGGCCGGTTTTGGCTCGAAACCGAACTGGAACCGGCCCGGTCAAATTTGAAACCGGCCCGGTCAAATTTAGAACCGAAACCGGTTAAACTCGAAATCGGGTTGAACCGGCCCTGAACTGAGGGTGGGACCGGTTCAGGGCCGGTTCCACCATTCTGGAACTTCGAACCGGCAGTTTCGGTTCTGGTTCATTTTATGAAAAAAATAAATTATGTCAAAAATTCAAAAAATGAAAGTTACAACTCTTTATAAAATTCTACATAATTTTTTTTTACTCGTGGTATATTTTATTTTCTAAAATAATAAAACTTTTTTACAGTGCATAAAAACCAAACCGAAAAAACCAGAACCGTAAACCGAAATCGGCCGGTTTGGAACCGGTCCAAAACCGGAATTAAGCCGGTTCCGGTTTGGTTCTACCTTAGGTCGAACTGTGAACCGTGGCCACCCCAAAGTGATGAAGTCAGATTATATATGTGTGTATTACTTTTATGTTATTTCAATTTTTAATTTAATACCTTTATAATTAATAGTCACTTATTATTGCAATTAATTTTTATTTTTATTTTTATTTTATTCAATATTTTATAATTAATTAGACATTTACTATTGTAATTAATTTTAATCTCATATAATTAATTGGTCACTCATTATCTAATTAATTTTTCAATTTTTAGTTAATAATCTATTCAATTTTATATGTTACTTTTATATTATTTTAATTTATAAAT